>JAFEMH010008060.1:0-65520 GCA_022495995.1 Adenophora triphylla var. japonica | reverse complement strand
AACACTCAAGAATACAAGGAAGATTGGTAAACCCTCCTCTTCCTAACCCTAAATCTCATCCATGCATGCATCTTCAAACTACAAAATGTAGTTCTTTCATCTTCTTGCTCTAGATCTAAGAAGATCACCATGGAAGACCATCTCCATGGATGATCTTCTACAAAGATCAACATTATTTTTAAGCTTTCTTAATTTCTTGCAAAGAAAACTCATTTTCAAAACCCTAAAAACCATTTTCAAGCATAAAATCTTGATTTCAAAGGATAAAAATTCCCCTTCCCAAGCAAATGAAGTGTTTAGTCCTAATGTACCCCAAGGATGGTTTGGTATAGTTGATTCACCACTAAAATGTCTAGTGATCACTAACCAAAGCCTAGGGAAATGGGGACAAGCATGGTTGCAAAACCCCCTTTAAAATCATATTTTCTTTCTTGAGAAGTTGCTGTCCAGTAGCAATTTTCTCAGGCCTCAGTCCATGGTCTTAATTTTTGGACACAGATGAACTTGGAATTTGGTGTTTACTATAAAACACTTTTTGTAGCCAACATCCAGAGCTTTCCAGAAATATTTTTACCTTATTTTTTGGGTGAGTAAAACTCCTCTTTTCAAATTTTCTTTCAGAGGCTAGTTCATCAGCTTCTGGGAATCCAGATCTCATATCTGAGGTTTCCAGAAGGTTTTGACCCCTCAAATCTTCTCCAAAATGGAAAATTACTTCGCACAAACTTTATTTAAGGTGTCTAGAACAACTTTCATTCTCTGAGTTTATCCAGATTATGAAGTTTTAAGACCCTTGAATCCCTTTCAAAATCAAAGGTCCACTGCCTTTTTCATTCTGGCAGAAATGGCTCTCAACTTCAAAAGGTCTTTTGAGTACCAAATCTCAATCCAAAAATCTTCCAAAAAATCATGGGATCAGTTTAAAGTCTTAAAAAGATATCCCAATTTTTACTTTTCTGAGTTTCAACTTATTTTGGCCAAAACACACACACACACACACACACACACAAATGATTTTCAGCTTGGAAGACTCGTTTTACGAGGCGCGTCGGGTGCACACTAACGTCCTTCGCGGCGCGTAACATGACCTCCGAACCTAAATCTCTGATCTCGGGCTTTTTTCAAAGTTTTGGCCTTCAAAATTAAAATGGCGTGGCGACTCCGTTTTCGTTGATTTTCTTTCAAACAAAAAATGGGAAAATTTTCGGATACACATCATCACAGTGGCGACTTCTCCTTAGAACTAAGCTTTTTTTTAAAAAAAAAATGGTATTTGGTATATTGGTGGAAACCACTAAGATTTCCCATATCGCCTCCTAACACGAGTCGGGATAAATTGTGGTCTAACAATCCCACGTGCACCGGTATCACCGTTTTTAAAAAAAAAAAAGCTTTTGAGGGTCAAGCTTGGTCAGGCTTGAAAATCATTTTTGTGTGTGTGTTGATTTTTGCAGCAGTTTTCATGTTGTTTTAGCCGCCTCGGAGAAAGTCAAAATTTTGGCTGTCGGAATAATGTCCCTGGCTGTTGGAATTTTCGTACTTATGTGCTCATTAAAAATTTCAAAAAAAAAAAGGATTTTCAAAAAAAAAGGGAAGAAAATTCTCAAAAAAAAATAAAAAATCATGCATCATATTTTTAAGATACATAAAAAAATCTCTATTTTACTCAGAAAAAGAATATAGACTGCTTGCACACTACGCGCACGTGACCGTACACTGCAGCACTACGTCCTTAACCCGGGGAAATTCTTGTCGCGGTCCGTTTCGTCTTATTACGCCTTCTCGGATGAGCACAGGACTACCCAAACATCCCATGGAGCCTCGTGTCGACCATGCACTATCCGTGACACACTTTGTCCAGAGACCCGGTTGGTTTTTAGTCTGGTCTGTGTCATGCCTGTCCGTGTATAGACCTTTCCTTTCAAGCCTTTCTCGGCATACCGACTCAATATCTTTCGGGGACCCTTATCAGTCGAAGTTCTGCAACTTCCGCCGCAGACTTTGACCAAGATATTAACCGGCGCCTTGACTTCGGCTCTGGCTGGCACAGATTATACGCTGACTCCCAGCATTGACACTGAGTCATCAAGGATTAATGAATATTCCATGCCTGATTACGGCTTAGCTGACGACAGTCAAGATCAATTGTGGACGCTTATCATCCAAATCATGCCGACTTTCGTAGAGCCCTCGGACATGATCTTGACTTTCGACGTCAGCTTTGTCCGTAATTTACATCGAATGCTCGTTAAGACTGGATTACCCGCCAGACTTTTAGGATCGTTTTCTTTCGGTCGGTGGGACCCGCTTGCCCTGTAGGACCCATCGCCCGGGCTGTCCACCCTGGGAGGTGGAAATGCAGGGTGGAATGCGAGGGGCTTATGAGACGTAGTGGCGGGGCCCGCTGATCCAGGAAATCCAGAGTAGTTTGCGAAAAAAGAAGAGCAATCTTTTCCAACCGATTAGGTTAATAAAACATGTTTTAAGTAAACGTGAACAAATGGCTCATGTTGCATGAGCCAAAAGCCCAAACACCTACCCTCCCTTCCATTCCCAGACATCTGAACCTTCGTGTCCTTTCCCCCGCAGCTCCGCACAAAGCTTGGTTTCGGGCACCGGGTCACCGTTTGATCAGTTGGGAAGAGTCAAGGCGCATCGTCAACTCGCCGTTTGTTCCGAACTCCGGGTTTCAGAATGTCTCATCGCCGGTAATGATGGGGATGACATCACTCCGCCTCCGGGACCCCTCGGGCAGAGCAGCGGTGGAATCGGTTAGCGGAGAGCGGATGAGGTCCGGCAGGAAGTGCGCAGGCAAATTAGCCTTGCTATGGAGGCTGTAAGAGTCACGGTCTCGGCCGCCAAGCCTCAATCCAGATGGCACCTTCACCGTGGAAGAAGACGAGGATGCCAACCCCACTGCTCGGTCGCCCTGACTACACCAGGATGCCGCCACCCACCTCCTATGGTGCCACTACCAGAAACCCATGCTCCTCGATTTTCGGGTCAGCCAGCTCCCGACCACGACCACGGGATCCGTAAGCCCGACGGCACGATGGTGGGGGCAAAATCAGTCGGAATGTCTTCTCATGGTTGGGGCTATCTCGGAATGCCGCGGCTAATCGGGATCCCTCTCATTCGGAACCGATCAATCCGGACCCTCGCGGCACGGCCGCGGTTCGGAATGCCGCCACAACATGGTTCTGGGCCACGGTCAGAGCCCCACCTCGGACAGTACTAGTTCAGCCGCTCCTCACACAAATCCATTCCTCACTCAGACTTCTATGGGTTACCAAGCCTCCATCCCAGTGTCATCCAGAATCACCAGGACCGCAGTACCCAGGGTTACACACCTTCACCACGGGCAGCCATGCAATTCAACAATTCAGGACGGCGGCCCGCACTCAAGCCTGCTTGCGGGCCCCACTCTGGAAATCCAAGTTATCCGGCTACATCGAGACTCCTCCACCTACTTTGCCAGTTGAAAATCAACAGCAAGCCGCAAGGTTCTACCCTTTTGCTCAGGCTCCTACTCATGCTCCCAGGGTAACTCGGCCCCAGGGCAGGTTTTCACCTACGTCCCGGATCGGCGTTCCCTCCACCAGTCTGCCTCCGGTGGTAGCTCCTCTCTCTAGCTCAGCCAACTAGCTTGAATGCCATGGTTCCACCACAAGACCCTCATCTGGCCTGGTTCCATGGAACAACACAAGGAAATGAAAGCGCGGATCAAGCTGGCCCCAAGAAGTCTGCCTTCCGGCCTGCGAGACCCGGACTCCATTGTTCCTCTCCCCCACAAATTCGTGATGCCTAGGTCTGGATCTCTTTGATGGGGCTGCATGCCCGAAAACCCATTTGGACACATATACCTTGGCAATGAAAGCCAAAGGATGTACCAATCAGCGGTTGGCTGACTATTTCAATCTATCCTTGAAGTCCAGTGCCTTAAAGTGGTTCTTCCGTTTTGAAACCTGAAGCCAGGGCCACATGGGACCAAATTACCAATGCCTTCACAGAAAAATATAAGGCCAACTTGGAATGGGAAACAAATAGGGTTGACCTACAAACAACGGTGCAGCGTCCTGATGAGAATGTTGGGACTTTTACAAGCGGTGGAATCTGAAACTCAATGAAATGGCCATCCCTCCTTCCGAAGAGGAACAACTGGACATCTTCCAGTCATGCTTGAAACCACATCGGAGAGCCTCCCTCAGTCACTTCCCATACTCAGACTTACGCAGGCCATGGTTAATTCTGCAGCTCCAAGTTTGAAAAGGCCTGGGTGAGCATTAGCCTGCACCTGCCTGCAGATATCGGGCTCCTCCTGCAAACACCGCCTGCCTCCTGCTAAAGGCAAAGATGATTAACTATGCGGGACAGGAATGTAATAACACGACTCCTTTTGCTCCCAGGAAAGCGGAGCCGGACCGCGGGTCATAAATCTCGAAAACTTTGGAATGCCCTGAATGACATCTTTAGGGACTGGTGAAAAGAAGGCTTGCTGCGGCCTTTGGAGAATTTCCAACCCAGAAATCCGAATGCTCCGTGGATACTACAAAGTATTGTGCTTTTCATCAAGCTCACGGACATCTGGCGGCTTCACTCTGAAAAAGGCCATTCAGGGGCTAATAGAGCAAGGAAAGTTGGAAGGCCCCGAAGGGCCTAACACAGTCAAAAATCCTCTGCCAAGGAACCATAATCAGGTGAATATGATTGAATGCGGAGAATCTTCACACGCCCAGGAAGATGCTGATGAAGGTCCCCAAATACCCGTGGCCAACCTCGTCGAGGATCCTGAATTCGGATTCCCCCTCAGCCTTGAGGATATCGAACGAATCAACCCATCTTGGTCTCATGTCAGAGACTCCTTGCAAGAATACGAGGCCCGCTATTTCTCGGATAAAAGGAAGGCCGATGCGAAGAAGGCTGTTGCGCTCAGAACATGAGAGGACCATTTACACAAGATGGTTAGAACAATCGAGAAGAATCGAACAAGAAAGCTGAGCGGCGCGCTGTCTTGGGGCTCATCAAAAGAGGCCGAAGAGCATCTGGAGCTAGTACACTTCTGCAAATTAGCTTTGGGAGAGCCCGAATATGATCCCGAGAACAGCGAAGAATCGGAAGAGGAGGATTCCTTCTATATCCTACCTGGTGTCAAATACGTGCCACCCCCTCTCACTCTTCCCCCGCAATTTCTGGGAGGAGAAGCTAAGTCACAATTGCCACTTCCGGGAATGGGAACATATGACAATTTTTGCGGCTGCACGCACCCATATTCCCCCAACGGGTTTGATCGGCGTTCCCTCTCCGCCGAAATCCCGGTAGTATGGGAAGAAGATTCTGGTGACAGCGATGATGATGATGATGACGAGAGTGAAGAGTCAACTGAGGCCCCAGATCCGGAAACAATTTGGAACAATCATGCCAGAAATGAGCCCATGGGAGCCAGGCACAATGGCTGGTTATCAGCAAGCGACGAAGAAGAAACTTCGGAAGACGAATATGAGACCGAGGACATGAAAGCCATGAAATTTCCGCTCAAATTTGAGTATGTGGAGGTCATAGAATTCAACACTGCCTACCATGCTTTGGGGAAAGGATTCTCAGACATCCGATCCAAGCGGATAGTTGAAGATTTGCTAGAAAGAGGGAGACTGACTCCCATTCTCCCAAATGAGAGAATAACCCTGGTCAGATCAAATCCGCCCGAAAGCAAGGTAACGATCCTTATCAGGGTTACCCAAGAAGAGGTCACCTTCCCGAATGTATGTCGCCTTTCGTAGAAGTCCTAGAAGCCGGCATGATACCGGATGCGCCTCCCACACGTAACGCTATAATCATCTCCAACTACTGAATATTAGAGAAAGGGAACCAGAATGGTGCACTATCCGGGATGAAATCGAAAAGCCGCGAGCCCCGACAGCGACTCTTCGTTGCATGATAACTGTGAGCAAGACCTCTGCATGAGAGTGAATCGGAGGACGCCCCTAGCTCTGTGGGCCATCCAAGGGGGCAACCACACAACCCCAAACCCGAAAGCCCTGTAGCACGGGAAGCGGTTATAAGGGCCGCCCCAGGGAAGGAGCCAAGTGCAGCTCGGCCCCTCATCACTGGGACTCCGTCAGCAACCAATGGCCAATAGCCAAAAGGGCTCCCCATTGACCCTAGCAGCATTGAAGAAATCCGGTCAAGAGACGATCGATGAGGAAGTTAATCTGTTGACCCGATCTCGGGCAGATCTTCCAAGGAAATCCCAGGCGTATAAGAAGGCCACGGCATCAAGCACCAAAAGAAGATCGCCGCCCCTATGCTAAGGGGCATGCTGAAACTCCAGAAACCTGACGAAAAAGAGGATCCCGTGCTCACCCAGTTGAAGCAAACACAGCCAACATTTCCCTCGGTCTCTACTCACTTCGTCTTATCCCCATAAGCCGAAGCTGGAAGAAAGCCCGGCTCGCACTCTCGTGCCTATTGATGCTACTCCCGATGATGTGGTACACTGATTGGAAACATCCACTCACGGGAACATAATCACTTTCACAGATCTCGACCTCCCTCAATTTGGGGCTGATCATAATGAGCCTCTCTTCATCAAGGTCCAGGTTGGATGAGACGACGCCTCCTCGGGTCCTGGTGGACAATGGGTCCGGAATGAACATTCTTCCGGCAAAGATCATGAGCTTGCTTGATATCAAGACTACGTACTTGAAGCCTTCTTCTCTCACAGTCAAAGCTTACGACTCAACATCCCGAGCGCCCCTGAGTTGCTACTTTAGACCTCCGGTTTGGACGTAAATTGATACTGTGGAATTCCAGGTTATCGACATCCCGATTACTTTCAATGCCCCGCTGGGAAGACCTTGGCTCCATCAAGTCAAAGGGGTCGCCTCAAGCCTCCACCAAAGTGTGTGAAATTCGTCTCGAATGGGGATCCGACGACCATTTACTGAGATTTAGTCACTTTAGAGGGCACGATACGGGCGGAATACCTATTCTCGGGAAATCAAACATGACGAGGAAGGTCACATGCTAACGGGCTTCACGGTCAAGCCTCCCAAGGCCCAAGTGTGCAACATAGATCGACGGTCACTCGGGATAAAATCCCTCGGTCTTGAAAATGATGAGAAAAATGAGCTATCTACCTCGGCCTCGATGCAGGGAAGCACCAACAAGGAACTCACAAACTCATCGAGGTGAAAGGACAGAACACTCGCCACGGCCTAGGATATGAGGCCTCCCCAGTGGACACTGCAAAGGGAAAAAGATTTGAAGCTACCACGGGAAAGGTCCGGCTGGCCGACAACCCTAAATCTCTCCCCTTCGGTCCTAATTTGGTGACTACTTTGTAAAGGGTCCCACACAACCAGGGAAACATCACAGAGCCCACTCCTACGGCGGGATGGCTAAAGCTACAAGATAACCTCAGCAAGTTCAGAGGAACCAAGGCTAACCCGGGTCCCCGTAGAATGTTCCCTGACCTACCCGAAGATACCGGGCTACCACCGCCATAAAGATGAGTATACCTTCGTAGGCGTGCGACACGGTGGAACAGCTTCGAGAAGCTCACAACCACTATTCCTCTACGCCCGGGAAGATCCGAAACCTGAATTCGGGCGCGGTGCCAAAAGCTAAGGCCACGGAATTTCCCTCAAATGATTGGGATGGTCGTTATGCGGCAATTGTTCGAAGAAGAAGTCAGGATGCCGACCTGATTGATCTCGGCTCGGTCCAAGAAATGATAGCGGCAATTGAGAAAGGAAAACAAAAACGGCCACGGTTCCCGAGTCATGAGGCCACCAGCGCGATGCCGCTAAAGAATTGGGAAACTCTCTCGGGCCCGTCCGCGACCAAGGAGGAAATGATCACCAAGCTTGGATTGGTCCCCCGTCCCTTTGTGTCAATCTAGGACAAGTCCTCCCGGTCTCTCTGTTAAGATCGAGTCTCTAGGGTCGTCCGATGGCCTTACGCTGAAGACTACGAGTACGCAGCAAGCACTGTATCCCCTTTCGTTTTCAATGAAATGACGAACCTTTACAGTATCCCTTGATTGCCACTTTAACTAATAATGAATTAATTAATAAAAAAAATTTAATAATAATTCATTAGATAAAGAAACGGAACACATTAAACAAAAAAAAAATCAAACAACAAAAAAAAAAAAAGCGGGTTGTTAGGAAGAGGAAAATCGAGCCCAAGCTGCTTAGAAGAGATTTTGACAAGTGTGAATCTGGGAGCTGGAAGAGCCTAAAGAGACGCGAGATTGGTCATTTCTTCGAAGGAATTGGAAAGGATGCTCTGCAAAGTCCTACAAAATCCTCAATTCAAAGAAAGTTGCCCTATTTATCAAAGAAAACATCATGTGCAAGATACGGGTTGCTGTAGAAATCATCTCGAGATAATGGATCCCACTTCGAAGGGAATGTGAAAAGCTGGCGTAATTCCGAATAACCCGTCACAAGTCATCTCCTTACAGGCCCCAAACCAACGGAGCCGTTGAGGCGGCAAACAAGACTCTGGAAAATATCATCAGGAAAATGGTGTCCAAGGCAGAGATTGGCCCGAGAAGTTACACTGGCACTCTAGGGCTGGAACATCGGTCGAACGGCAATCGGGAAACACCGTTTGCCCTCACATACGGAATGGAAGCCGTACTCCCAATCGAGCTAGAGATCCCCTCGCTCCGTATGCTGGGAAAGCCGGATCAACGAGGTCGAATGGCTCTGAGTCGCCATGACGAATTGGCCCTACTAGATGAACGCCGATCAAGGCCATGGAACACATCCGAGCCTACCGGGAAGAATGGCCAGAGCCTTCGACAAGAAAGTAAAGCATCGGGAGATCCGAGAAGGTGATCTCGTTTTGAAAGAAAAGCCCCCGGTCCGTATCAACCCCCTCGGCAAATGGGAGCCTGTATGGGTCGGGCCATATGTCGTCCAGAAGGTCTTCTCCGGAGGAGCCATGCAACTTGAGACCTCGACGGGAATCCCTTTGTACACCCAAAGGAATGGTGACAAGGCTGCGCAGATACTACGCGTAAAAAAAAAAAAACCAAAAAAAAAAACAAAAAAAAACAAAAAAAAACAACAAAAAAAAACAAAAAAAAAGAGAAAAAAAGAGTGCTAAAAGAGTAATACCCAACTAGGTTAGAAAACCCGAAAAGGGCGGCCTAGGTAAAAAACAGGGTTGCACCAAAAAAAAACAACAAAAGAAAAAAAAAACACAAAAAAAAAAAAAAAAAAAAGAGTGCTAAATGAGTAATACCCAACTAGGTTAGAAAACCCGAGAAGGGCGGCCTAGGTAAAAAACAGGGTTGCACCAAAAAAAAAAAACAAAAGAAAAAAAAAACACAGAAAAAAAAAGAAAAAAGAGTTCACCAGGTTGAACTACGAAGACTGAGCTCCTCAAAATGAGGGGAACGTGGCGGCGGAAACGGTTCGGTCTAAAGCACAAATAAAAGCCATACTTTGGCATCAATACAATTGATCAGACCATGAAAGCGTCTCGAAAAACTCTAAAGCAATTCAAATATTCATTACAAGTTAAAAGCTCTTTGATGAGTCTAAGCCCGATTCATTCCTACAACTGGTAACCTGCTAAAGGAAAACTAAGATACATAATCAAACTAATGTGTCTGCCATGACAAGAAAGGGATACTCGGAAACCTCAGAGTCACTCCAAGCCACTCGTATCTTTGGCCTCTCCCTTCTTCTTCCCCCTTGAGTCTTCTTTTACGAGCAGGAAAAATGTCGGTGTTCCTCCTACCAAGCTCTGGTATAGGAACAGGGTCTATCAAACCAGCCTCTGTCAGGGCCTTAGTAGCCCTAGCGTCATCCCTCATCTCCTGTAGCCTAGCTGGTAGCATAGGAGCCCTCCTCTCCTGTCTCTTGACGTAAGCCTCATAGTCGGTCACAGCGTCTCCGCTCCGGTCATGAGGGTTGGCCCTCGCCTCGGCCCTCCTCCTCTCGAAGCTTGAGTGCGGTCCTCCGCACCCACAATGGCCTCACGCCGTCTCAAAATAGCCACCCGAGTCTCTCCCAGATGCCTCTCATACCAATCCAGGTACCAAGTGGTCAGGAACACCGGTCTCGGACGCACGAGAATAACCCGAGAAGGAAAGGCGTCATACCTCCATACTCGGGAAAGAAATGGAAACAGGGATCATCCATAGAAGCGAGTCACCACCCCGGTGGCTATATCATCAAAGCCCTCCAAAGGAACGTGCTCCAGGGCCGAGCGTCTCGGAACTAAAGCGGAATATAGAAGCTGGGTAGAAAGCCAGGAAGCATGACCACGGGAGACCCATCCTGAAGCACTCTGCGAGTCTCCACCTTGATGAGGCACCGACCATCTGATATCTTCAGTCGCGACCCGCCATCCAACGCTCCCACGAGCCACGATCATCAAAATCTACATCAACACCTCTCTGGCAAAGTCCAAGGCTGATCATATCGAGAGGTTTCCCGAAGAACCCCAAACGCTCCATCGGCCACGGGGTCAAGAGGCAGGCTGCCCCCGTGCATATACCGCCGTCCGGTAGCTAATCTGTCGAGAGCATGAAAAGTCTCCCAAGAATCAAAGGAACGACATCTACGCCGAGGGCGACAGTGAACGACAAACATCCAGCGAGAGATCGATGACGGATCCCAAAGGAATAGACCATGAACAGGGTGCCAAACATGCAAAGTGCAAAGGCATCCCATAGGCATCATCTACCAAACCTAGGCCCCTAAATGCATCGGGAAGACCGGAAATATCGAAATGATCGGGACCGCGGATCATACCTTGCGCTTCCTCAGGGAAAGATGAAGGAGGAAGCACAATCTGTCAGCAAAAGAAGCCCCTCCGGGCAAGGGAACCGCTATCTCTTCCACCTCCGGACCTCCAAGCAAGGCCCGAAATTCTTCGACAGTCGGAACAATCTCGTTGAAGGAAAGGCAAAAGACATGCCTTCTAGTATCCCAAAACGAAGAAGAAGCTCTTAAGAGGTCATAATCCGGAACCAATTCTTTGAGAGACCACAAGCATCGTATCTTGTACCTTTCTTCAAAGAACGATCTTCTCCCGTGCATAATCTCCCTACACCACTCCTTGAACTTTTCAAGGAACAACATTTGCCTTTCTTTGGACAATGTTGGAGAATTTTTGGCCATTTCCATGGTTTTTCTCTCTTTCTCCCGAAAATGGTGTTTGAATTGGAGGTTGGAAGAGGATATTTGAATTTGAAATAAAGCAAGACCAGTGCGGACCAAAATTAAAGGACGTGTCGAGATTCCTGTCCTATCCGCGCGGATGAGTTTGCTAAAAAAATCTTTGCAACGAGTCAAGTGCTACACCAAAAGAGGAATATTCCGTCCCGGTTGCTCGAAACTTGTGCAAAAACCTCCTCAAACCAGTCCATATACCAAACACCCTTGCAAAAAAAAAAAATCAAGGCTCATGCAACACTGCATTCATATTGCATTGCAAACATAAATAAAATCCTAAATTATTACATTCCAAAAAAAAAAAAAAGAGCGTGCATAAAAAAAAAAAAGCAAACATAAACGAAATCCTAAATTATTACATCAAAAAAAAAATGTGCACAAGCTGTACAAATCTAAATCTCAATCTCAAATCAAAAAAAAAAAAAAAAATCAATCGGAGTCTCCAGACTCCCGATGTCTCCCAAGCCCCTCTTGCGACTCGGGCCCGCCTCCTCAGAGCCCCGAAAATCTCGGGCTCAAGTCGTCCTCGTCTCCGTAAAGAGGCTCATCGGGACCAACCCAGGCACGCTCCGATAGGGCAAGCCGAGATCCGCGAAAAAAATCGTATCCGAAGGTGAAGGCGTCGGACTCCCGCACGTACGAAGACGACCCGCCATGCCGCCAAACGTGTCCTCGCCCGTGTGGATCCCCAAGAATGACGTGATCCGAAGGCGCATTGCAGCGCGGGGATCGAGGAGAGGAGACAGAGGAGTCTCACGAAGAAGTCTACGAGCGAACAGGGAAGCCTCCCGTCTCGACGTGCGCCGGCCGTGGTCGCCTCGCTCTAGGCTCGAGGAGCCTCGCAAGCGACCGTCCTCCCATGAATCTCTTGGCCCCGATCACTTGCTTCGTCAGCTTCTCGACGACCACCTCCGAAAACTGCACAAAAGCAAAAGCGTCAAAAAAAAAAAGGGGAAGTGATGCTAAACATGAAAGAAAAGAAGGGGAAAAGGTGAAGCCATACCTTCATACCCGGACGAGGCCGGAAAGCTCGTGGAAGTCGCTCGGGCTGAGGGATCTGCACCCTCAATCGGACCCCATCCTGGATATAGGAAAAATCCGTCCGAGGGGACCGCGGATCCCAAGCCCCTCCATATCCAAAACCTGAGGCATCCTCAGCCTCCTCAAGACGAATGTCGCATACGGCTCAATCGCCACGAAGTCCGAGAAGTGCTGGCCTGCTCGGTAATCATCCCAGGTCACGGACCGATCACTCGGGTGCATCATATCGGCGGGAGGCTCCACCGGTGTCCTCAAAGGCGAGTTCACGCCATGCTGGCGCGTCACCCTCTCTCCCAGATAATAGGCATCGCAGGTCAGACCCCTCAAAATCCTCCGCTGCACAGTCCAAATCTCAGCGCCCTTCAGCTGCGCCACCTCAAGCGATCCTGTGGGAAGAATATCATCCCCTCATCCTGTCTCGGCTCCGTCAAAGGAAGGCAATCCGCGTACTCGAGAGTCGTACGCCCCGGAGGCTTATCTTCTCCCGGCATGCTTGGACCAAGACTGCATGGCCGGATACGCCCGACGTACTCCGCCGGCCGCCGCCACACCGTGACGTGGAAAAACTCCAACGCCCATACTGCGAAAGGTAAAAATCCAATCAATCCAGTGCAAAAGAAAAGTGCGTGCTCAAAAAAAAAAAAAAAGAAAGAGGAAAAGCAAAAGAGAGCTTATACCTCCAGGCAAACTCTAAGCAAGATACAAAGAGCTCACACTCTTCCTACTCCTATCGAGAGCAAAGTAAAGCTCGCCACCCGGCCTCTCCCCACGAGACATCTCCCGCCGTCTCCATGTCCTCCAAGGACCTCAAGAAGGCAAAGACCGCCGTCCCCTCGGCATGCCCAAAGAGGGTGCTCGAGAAAGCAAACCACAAGAAGGCCCCGGCAATCCGATCGGCGCCTATCCTCTCCTCCCCGACCTTCATAACTCGCTATGGTCTCCATAATCTTTCCGTAGACCACGACATACTCCATCCCCATCCCCTTTTGGGAATAGGGAAAATCCAAGGGCTGCAGATCGAAGCATCGCTGTAGCCGTCCCGCCACTCAATGCCGCGGGCCCATTAAAGGACAGCCCGTGATCGCAGCGTAATCGAGGGCGTAACCGTAGCCTCGCCCGAAGAAGTGGAAGGTGTGGGTCGCTGCCCCACCAATGCCGCGCCAGAGCAAACATCAAGCCCTTGCTCTTAGGGAACTTGACCAGTACCCTCAAGCACTCGACAAACTCCCGAGCCCCGTCTCGACAACAATCTGCTTGACTCGACAAAGCTCCTCGGCCCGCATCCGCATCCGGAAGCCGGTCCCACAAGTCAATCACAGACTCCACCGATCCTCGAGTCTTCATCTTGTTCAGCTGCTCCGTCACAAAACGGTGTCCGCCCTGTAAAAAAAAAAAGAGAAAATGTCAAAAAAAAAAATTTGCATTTGCATTTACAAAAAAAAAGAAAAGCATACACATGCATTTAAAAAAAAAAATTTCGACAGCATAACAGCATACAATGAGCATAGCCCCATTTTTCTCACAGAAAAGACAGTTTTCAGCAAATCCCAATGCATTCATCAAAAAAAAAGATGTATTCCTACGGAAGTAAAAACTCCGTCCCATTTTCATAAAATAACATGCATACCATCCATCATCTCAAAAAAAAAAAAATTTCCATACATGCATATCATCCATCCTACATGCAACGGGAGGAAAAATCCATCCCACTTTTCAAAGAAAAAAAAAATCCTAAACATACATACATCTCATATTGACAAAATGCCAATTCTTTCCAAACAAAATGCATGCATTGCATCATTCATCAAGATCAATATTCAATTTCAAAAAAAAAAAAAGTCATCATCAACATGCATAGCATCAAAATCAAAATCCAAGGCCAAGAACATGGTCATTTTCGAAATTATCAAAAAAAAAAAAAAATCAAATCACCCAAAAATCAATGTCAAGCAAGAAATCGACAAGAGGATCAAGAGGGTTTCAAAGTATACCGTTCGGAGATTCGAATCCGAAGCCCAATGTTGCCAAGCATCGGGGTAATGCTCCTCCGCAACCGATTGCGAAAGATTGTAATGCCTCCTCATCCGGACGAGCTCCAATCGCCTCTCCGCTACCGGGCCACGTCCTTGGCCTTGAAAAGCGCCTTCCCCGTGTTCCATTGCTCAAAAAATCGAAGAAATCGGAAGATTTTTGAAGCTTCTAAGGCCAATAATGGCGGATTCGCGAGCCTCTCTCTCTCTCTGCGTTCAAAATTGAAAAAAACTGAATGGGGAAGAGAAAGGGCGTTGGCCCTAATTAATACCCCTGGTTTTCAAACCCTATCCGCGCGGATAGGATTGCAAGGGTCAAAATGACCCTTTTGCCCCTTAAAATTCCAGGACTCTGCAATTCAATCCCCAACTTGACAGAGTTAACCAAAGTTAACCAAAGTCAGCCCCTTGTCAAGAAAATCTTCCCCGGCAGTCAAACGTAAGACCGAGTGCCCCGAGAAAGATAACGGATCCCGTATCTTCCCCGGCAGTCAAACGTAAGACCGAGTGCCCCGAGAAAGATAACGGATCCCGTATCTTTCATCAAAATCTTCCCCGGCAGTCAAACGTAAGACCGAGTGCCCCGAGAAAGATAACGAGATCCCGTATCTTTCATCAAAATCCTTCCCCGGCAGTCAAACGTAAGACCGAGTGCCCCGAGAAAGATAACGAGATCCCGTATCTTTCATCAAAATCTTCCCCGGCAGTTAAACGTAAGACCGAGTGCCCCGAGAAAGATAACGAGATCCCGTATCTTTCATCAAAATCATCCAACGGCAGTCAAACGTAAGACCAATTTCCTGCACGAATACGTCTCGATTTTCCCCAAAGAAAGGCTAACGAAATCCCCAGCAAAGTTAACGGAATCCCAAAAGCCAACGAGATCTCGAGTAAGACTCGAACTACGAAAGGGCTTGATTCCCACTAGGGATACGTAGGTAGCCTATCATTAGGTCCAGCCCCTCGACCAAAACGGTCACCCTTTCCTTCGGCAGCAGACGAAGTCCACCGAAAGGTCATTTCAAATTAAGGTTCGAGGCACCTAAAACGCCATCTCCAAGGTCCGAGGCGCCTAAAAAGCCATCATCATCAAGGTTCGAGGCACCTAAAACGCCATCTCCAAGGTTCGAGGCACCTAAAACGCCATCTTCATCAAGGTTCGAGGCACCTAAAACGCCATCTTCAAGGTTCGAGGCACCTAAGACGCTATCACTAGAAAGCGATAAATCGCAATCATCCCCAGCAGAGACCGAAAATGGTCATTCCTATCCCCAGCCGAGCGGATAGCCATCAGACCGAAAATGGTCATCTCTTATCCCCAGCAGAAGTTTCTCTCCAAGCAGCTGGCCCTGTAGAACTCGCTCATCAGGTTCGAGGCACCTAAAACGCCATCATCTCCAGGGTCAAAGACCCGAACTACGACTGGCTTGATTCCCATTCGGGATACGTAGGTAGCCTATCGCTAGGTTCAGCCACCCGATCACTCGATCATCCCGCCAAATATGGAGCCTTACTCTTATCGACGACCCCGCTTCCTTCGAAAGCGCCGTCGCCGAGGGGCTACTGTAAGTGCTCCAATTTGAGCTTGTTAGAATTTTCGTTAGAAAATTAACGGAAGTTATAACATTTCTAACAATTCCTAACAATCCTAACTTCTCTAACAAAGTGAGGGTAAAATGGGCATTGTTATTTAAGGTTAAACCTTAAAAAGAATCTTAAAAAGAAAAACAAAAGGAATAAAACCACAAATAGCAATGGCTGGAGACACAAAACTGGCTGTTAATTTGAAATTTCAAAAAGATTATTCCTCTTGTCCAAAGCTGAAGCTGCATTTAATGAACAGTGCACGCTGAGGGGATCCATCCGCGCGGACATGTTTGTAATATCCAGAGGGCTATAAATTGAGCCCTCCAGTCACAAAAATAAGGAGGAAGAACACATTTTGCACCGAACCTCTGGCGAAATATAGAGAGAAAACAGTGAGAATTCACATGAATTGTCACCATTTTCTCTCCAATCTTTCCCAACTCATACTCATCCACTCACTCTCATATTAAAGCTCTAAACACTCATACACTCAAGCCAAACACTCAAGAATACAAGGAAGATTGGTAAACCCTCCTCTTCCTAACCCTAAATCTCATCCATGCATGCATCTTCAAACTACAAAATGTAGTTCTTTCATCTTCTTGCTCTAGATCTAAGAAGATCACCATGGAAGACCATCTCCATGGATGATCTTCTACAAAGATCAACATTATTTTTAAGCTTTCTTACTTTCTTGCAAAGAAAACTCATTTTCAAAACCCTAAAAACCATTTTCAAGCATAAAATCTTGATTTCAAAGGATAAAATTCCCCTTCCCAAGCAAATGAAGTGTTTAGTCCTAATGTACCCCAAGGATGGTTTGGTATAGTTGATTCACCACTAAAATGTCTAGTGATCACTAACCAAAGCCTAGGGAAATGGGGACAAGCATGGATGCAAAACCCCCTTTAAAATCATATTTTCTTTCTTGAGAAGTTGCTGTCCAGTAGCAATTTTCTCAGACCTCAGTCCATGGTCTTAATTTTTGGACACAGATGAACTTGGAATTTGGTGTTGACTACAAAACACTTTTTGTAGCCAACATCCAGAGCTTTCCAGACATATTTTTACCTTATTTTTTGGGTGAGTAAAACTCCTCTTTTCAAATTTTCTTTCAGAGGCTAGTTCATCAGCTTCTGGGAATCCAGATCTCATATCTGAGGTTTCCAGAAGGTTTTGACCCCTCAAATCTTCTCCAAAATGGAAAATTCCTTCGCACAAACTTTATTTAAGGTATCTAGAACAACTTTCATTCTCTGAGTTTATCCAGATTATGAAGTTTTAAGACCCTTGAATCCCTTTCAAAATCAAAGGTCCACTGCCTTTTTCATTCTGGCAGAAATGGCTCTCAACTTCAAAAGGTCTTTTGAGTACCAAATCTCAATCCAAAAATCTTCCAAAAAATCATGGGATCAGTTTAAAGTCTTAAAAAGATATCCCAATTTTTACTTTTCTGAGTTTCAACTTATTTTGGCCAAAACACACACACACACAAATGATTTTCAGCTTGGAAGACTCGTTTTACGAGGCGCGTCGGGTGCACACTAACGTCCTTCCCGACGCGTAACATGACCTCCGAACCTAAATCTCTGATCTCGGGCTTTTTTCAAAGTTTTGGCCTTCAAAATTAAAATGGCGTGGCGACTCCGTTTTCGTTGATTTTCTTTCAAACAAAAAATGGGAAAATTTTCGGATACACACCATCATCACACCCAGGTATGTACAATCCTCTATTGAATATGAGTAACTTTTCATTTTCCTATTTTTCATTTTTCATTTTACTTCTCTGCAAAATAAGATGTCACTAACATAACCTGTGGAGGGGCGTCAACATAGTTGGCGTCCATCTTTAACATGTCTCTGTCTTGCAAGATGTTGACATATGAGAATGGGGACATCTCGAAAGTACTCAGGTCAAAACGACAGCGAATTCTCCTCCGTCAGAGACTGGCCATCTCTTCTAAAGTAAAGGTACACAATCCCTTCTAAGGTACACTACAAAAAAAAATCATTATTAGGGACTGAATTTTTTGGGTCGGGGGAATTCTCTAGTCCCTATTACCTACTTAATAAGTCAGCCTTACACAATCAAAATTGATACCCATTCACAAACCCTAGAAACCCCTCCCGATCCTCCAACACCCCTTCTCCTGCTGGCTACTTCCTCAACCGCGCCGTCAACTATGCTACATCTGAGTAATCTATTCCCCTGCTTCTAAACTGGTCAGGAATGCTACCAAAGAAATAAAACGGAGAAGTATATTCGGATTCCTGTTGAAATGGGTTTCTCTTACAGCCCCTCTGCCCCTTGTGCTTGCTTTGATATCAATTATTGCGTTCAGCGTTTATGAATCCAATGCTCACTATAATATGGATGGTCAGTATTTTGCTTTCTTCTTTTATTTGACCTTGATTCTTCTTTGTCCCTAGGTATATGGCATATATTATGGACACCAACGAAGAGGAAAGAGTTAAGGTGTTCATCTATCCTTCTATTGTATATTTTGATGCTCTGATCTTATGTTATTACTCTTTTACTAGATATGTCTCATGGTGTACCATTCATCTTTTATGGCACTAAAACATACTTTAACTTTCATTTCTATTTTTGACATGTAATGCTAATTACAGGGGAAAACAGTTGAAGTCGGAAGAGCTCATTTTGAGACAAAAACAACACGGTTTACAATATTGGATGCACCGGTAATTTTCAGCTTGTCATATGTTCGATATGCTCATTTGTCTTTTCCCCTTACTAGTCATGTGCCCTTCATTTGTTAAACTCTTCGGCTGTTGTATAGAAGGAAATCAACTATTGCTAATTTATGAATATCTGGAAAATAATAGCCTTGCTCGCGCTCTTTTTGGTAAATGCAACACAATTCCCCTTTATTTTTCCACATTTTAAGACCTTATGATTTGATTCCTTTCTTCTGTGATTTTTTGTATTTAGGTCGTGAGGATCAGCGACTAAACCTAGACTGGCCCACAAGAAGTAAGATATGTCTGGGAATAGCACGAGGCTTAGCTTATCTTCACGAGGAGTCAAGGTTGAAAATTGTCCATAGAGACATTAAGGCTACAAATGTTTTGCTTGATAAAGATCTGAATGCCAAGATTTCAGATTTTGGTTTAGCTAAGCTTGATGAAGAAGAGAACACTCATATTAGCACACGAATTGCTGGAACTATGTGAGCTTTCTTCCTTTTATTTTCCTAAACCTGCTTCTGTCCATCTTTGTTGGGTCCTACATTTTCAGTCAACATGTTTACAACTTACACTTAACAACTTGGTACTAACAACTTGAGTTGTTCCATTTACAACTTGGTTTTCTGCAGGTTGGGACCAGTAACGCTATTCCTATTTTATAGGGCACGTGTCAAAGGAAGCAATGACTAAGTCAAAAACGTTTCCTCAGCAACAGATCTTATCTTCTCCCTCAAACAACAAATGGCGGATATATCTCTATTTGATCAACCTCTTCCCCGAGTTTATAGGCCCATGATCCTCTTTGTTAATTAGTTTTTTGAGGTATAAAAGGGAAGGACACACTGTATTTTCACACACATTCTTCACTAGCTTAAGCTCCCTTTTTCATACGCTCTTAGCACTGTATTCATCAAAAACACTTAGTAAACTTTTGGTCAAGGAAGGAGCCAAATCCTCCCGGGGTTTTATGCCGCCGAACAAGTTGTTCAAGGGCTTTCCCTAGTCAACAAACATCTTGTGTCCATTTCTATTCAACTTGATATTCATTGTACCTAGATTCATATCACTTTAGTCATTTTTCTTCTCATTGAAATATGCTTGTTGAAATTTGACCAAAACAATTTGGCGCCGTCTGTGGGAAACTTTGATTATTCAAGTAGAAATGGCTAATCCATCGTCCGGCAGTCAAGCTGAGAGGAGCCGTCCGCTTCCTGTTTCCAATGCCCAAGGCAATCCTCCTCCAAGTGCAGAGGCTGTCAATTTGGAGATAATGTCCAACATGGCGGACATGTTGAGGAAGATAGGCGATCGGTTGGATGGTCAGGAGCATACGAACACCATGATATTCAATGCCATTGATAACCTGCGTAAAGGGAAGCAAGTTGAAACTCAAGTCTCTACTCCATTTTCACCTTTACTTCCTAGATCTTTGTTTGGTGCAGGTACAGGACCAAGCCATGTTGGGGATATTCCTATGACTAATACCTTGCCGGCAGAGAGCACGATCGTGGCGTCCATTCCAATCGAACAACAAAGATTCAGCCGACCAACTAGCCAACCTGCGCTGTCATCTTGCTACACCTATGCTACACCCCCAATGGGGCAAGCAGGGAGTTTCTTTAATGCTTTCGATACTTCTGCATCTCAGTTTAATACCAATCCTCTTTTTGCAGAGAGTCAACTTGTTAAGGAAATGCAGACTATCAAGGATTTGCTTCGGAGCATACCCGGAGTCAACATGCCGTACCACCAAGTTTCTCCAACATGCTATAATGAATCTCGCTTCGTTCCAGCAATAGCAAGTGTGGAGATCCCAAAGAAATTCTCAGTCCCTCACATGAAGAAGTATGATGGAAGCACCGACCCCAGTAACATGTATTCTTTGTATCAGGAATCAATGGATATCATAAGTATCCCCCCTATGTTTAAAGAAGCGTGTTTTTGCAGGGGCTTTGGCTCTACTTTGTCAGGACCGGCCTTAAAATGGCTAACAGGGCTCCCTCTAAACTCTATTTCATCTTATGCTCAACTTGTAAATATGTTCATTAACCAGTTTTCATGCAATAGGGCATTTGACAAGTTGACTAGTGATCTCTATAGAATTGTGCAACAGCCTAACGAAAATCTTAAAGAGTATTTGCACAGGTTCAACAAGGAGGCAGTGACTATACCCAACTTGGACGTGTCCACCGCTACGGAAGCATTCCGTATAGGCTTGAAGAAGAGCTCATTATTCTACAACGAGTTGGTGATGACCCCTGCGAAACAACTTGAAGAAATCGTAACTGTGGCCTTGCCTTACATCAGATTGGAGGAAGATAGCTTGGCGATGGGGAAGTCAACTGGGAGGACTCCTACTCCTCTATTTGAGCCTTCCGACAGAAAATCGGATTCCCATCACTATAAGTCCAACAGGGGCAAACCCCCTGTTAAATCTGAATCTTCTAGAATTCATGTTATAGATGATGATCAAGAGGAAGATGATAATGATTATCCAAAAATTTCTGAATACTGCTTTTCTGTGGATGTTGCAGGAATCTTGTGCGCCATGGGAAATCTTGGGGATAAAGCAAGGTGGCCCAAGAAGAACGACCAGTCTACAACTTGGAAGGACAAGTCCAAGTGGTGCGCATTTCATGAGGATTTTGGGCATACTACCGAGAATTGTTTTGCCTTAAGGAAAGAAATCGCTCACTTATTGTCCAAGGGTCTCCTTAAGGATTTGCTGGGCAAGAAGAGGGTCAGAACTGAGTCTAAAGAGCCTGATTCAGGGGAGCAGTCCAGACCCGAGAAAGTTGCACCGCCTCCGGCTACAAAGGTGGTAAATGTCATTTCAGGTGGATCTCATATTTGTGGGACAACTTACTCTGCAGCCAAGCGTCATGCCAAAAGTTCCAAGGAGGATCACTCAGAATTGCCTTCAAGATGTCGGGACTTCACAGATGGTCATGTTATTTCCTTTGAAGACGAAGATAAAGACAACACGTTAGATCCTCATCATGATGGTCTAGTTGTCCAGGTGCAAATTGCCAACTGTATGGTCAAGAGAATCCTTATTGATGGCGGGAGCTCAGTCAACATAATTTTCACTCATGCTCTTGAAGATATGGGTATTCCTTTGTCTGAAGTTGTGAAGAATTCATCCGTGCTGGTAGGGTTCAGTGGGGAGATAAAGCAAACAGTCGGGGAGATCAAGTTGCCCATCTATTTGGAGGGTATGAATGCTATGGAAAGATTCTGCGTGATCGAATGCTCTTCCTCGTACAATGTCATTTTGGGAAGACCTTGGATACATAAAATGAAGGCCGTTCCGTCAACTTATCACCAGTGCGTCAAGTTTCCAACACCTTGGGGTGTAGCCAAGTTGAAGGGAAACCAACAAGTCTCCAAAGAATGCTACAAGGTCAACATGAAAGCAAGTTCAGCCCCTCGGCAAGCATAGCAATTAAAGAAGAAGGGCCGGGATGTTCTCGAAGTGGTGGAGCATGAGACGAAGAGCGTTCCTGTCGATGCATCGAATCCTGAGGCCCAAGTGCAAGTGGGGACAGACCTCCCATCCGAAGTTGAGGAGGAACTGATCGAATTCTTAAAAAGCCAGAAATGTTGTTTTGCATGGAAACACGAGGACATGACGGGGATAAGTAAGGACATCATTACTCACAAGTTGAACATAGATCCCACCATCCGTCCTGTTCATCAGAAGAGAAGGAAGTTCGCTCAGGAGAGGAACCAGATCATAAAAGACGAAGTTGAGAGGCTTTTGAAGTCCAAGATGATCAGGGAAGTTCAGTACCCAAGGTGGTTAGCTAACGTTGTAGTGGTGGAAAAGAAGAATGGCAAGTGGCGAGTGTGCGTGGACTTTACAGACTTGAACAAAGCCTGTCCGAAAGACCCATTCCCTCTCCCTCATATCGATTCTCTAGTTGATGAGACAGCTGGCCATGACATCTTGACGTTCATGGATGCGTCCTCAGGGTATCAACAGATTCAAATGGAGCCTTCAGACCAAGAAGATACGGCGTTCATGACTCCGGAAGGTATATATTGTTATATTTCTATGCCATTTGGTCTTAAAAATGCAGGGGCAACCTATCAAAGGTTGGTGAACAAGATGTTCAAAGATCAACTTGGCAAGACGATGGAGGTTTATATAGACGACATGGTGGTAAAATCCAAGCATATGGAGGATCATGTTGAGCATCTCGCTGAGGCGTTCAACATCTTGAAAGCTTTCAACATGAAGCTCAATCCAGCAAAATGCAACTTTGGTGTTAGGGCAGGTAAATTCTTGGGATATATGGTGACCAAAAGAGGGATTGAAGCCAGTCCCGAGCAGATCAAGGCTATTCTAAACCTGGAATCCCCCAAGAACATCAAAGACGTCCAAAGGTTAACAGGTAGAATAGCTTCTTTGAATAGGTTCATATCTAAATCATCAAATAAGTGCAGGTTATTCTATGAAGTGCTAAGAAAGAAAAAACTCTTTCAATGGACTGACCAACATGAGGCAGCTTTTAAGCAACTTAAAGAATATTTGGTGACATCACCCCTACTTGCCAAACCAGAGCATGGTGAGCACCTTTATCTATAATTGGCTGTATCTGAAAATGCTGTTAGTGCAGTATTGGTTAAGGAAATCCAAGGTGAACAGCATCCTATATACTATGTAAGTAAGTCTCTATTGGACACTGAAACAAGGTATTCTCATCTTGAAAAACTAATATTAGCATTAACTACTGCTGCCACAAAATTGCGTCATTATTTTGAAACACATGCTATAACTGTTAGAACTAATTATCCTGTAAGGAATGTGTTGAGAACTCCAGAGATGTCGGGCAGATTGGCCAAATGGTCGGTCAAGTTGAGCACTTATGATATTTCGTATGAGCCAAGAACAGCCATCAAATCTCAGGCCCTAGCCGACTTCGTAGCCGACTTCAGTCCCAGTTTACAACCTGAGGTGGAACTGGAAGTACAACAACTCGAAGGTAAAAATATTCCCAGATTTTGGACACTGTTTACAGATGGAGCTTCGAATTCCAAAGGAACTGGCTTGGGAATAGTCCTGAAATCCCCTCAAGGTGATATCATACCTCAAGCTGTATCTTGTGAATTCAGTGCAACTAATAATGAAGCTGAGTATGAAGCTTTAATCATGGGTTTAACTACAGCTTTAAGTTTAAATGTTACACATATAAATGTATTTGTTGACTCTCAATTGCTAGCTAACCATTTTAGTGGCAGTTATATGGCGAAGCATTCCAAGATGACTCTATATCTCCAACATGTTAAGGCTTTAGCCTCGAAATTCCTATCATTCTCTTTGGAACAAGTCCCTAGAGAGGAGAACACAGAAGCAGACGCCTTGGCCAACTTGGGTTCAACTTGCAAATCAATGTTGCATACTAATATCCCTATCATTTATGTTAAGTACCCGGTAATAGACCAAGTTGAAGAAACTCAAGTTGTTATTCAACCTACTGGGGCACAAGATGCTAAACCTTCTTGGACCCAACCTGTGATTGAGTTCCTTCAACTTGGAACTATTCCACCGGATGTTAAGAATGTTAGATCTTTTAAGATTCGTACTTCAACTTTCGTTTTGATAGATGATGTGCTATTCAAGAAGTCTTTTGCAGGACATTATTTGAGATGTGTCGATAACGAACAAGTTGAACTAGTGCTCAAAGAAATACACGAAGGAATTTGTGGGAACCACTCTGGTGGGAAAGCACTGGCGTCAAAGGCCCTCAAGACAGGATACTATTGGCCAACCATGCGTCAAGATGCTATGAACTATGTCCAAAAGTGTGATGCCTGCCAAAGACACAGCAACATCTTGCATCAACCTGCCGAGCCTCTACATTCTATAGTCTCATCTTGGCCTTTCATGCAGTGGGGCATGGACATTGTAGGCAAGTTGCCTAAGGCTCCTGGAGGCAAAGTGTTCATGTTGGCATTAACCGATTACTTCTCAAAGTGGATCGAAGCAGAAGCTTATGTACAGGTGAGAGATAAGGAGGTAATCTCATTTCTGAAGAAAAATATAATCAGCAGGTTTGGTGTGCCATCAGAGATTATATGTGACAACGGGTCACAATTTATAAGTAAAAAGACCAGGGATTTTTGTACTCGCTGGGGCATCAAGTTGATCATGTCTACACCTGTCCACCCTCAAGCTAATGGTCAAGCTGAATCAAGAAACAAGTTGATCATCAACAACTTGAAGAAGCGTCTAGATCAAAAGAAGGGAAAATGGGCTGAAGAGTTACCACTTGTACTCTGGGCAGATAGGACTACCACAAAAGGAGCCACAGGTAGGACCCCATATTCATTGGTATATGGGGCGGAAGCTGTAATTCCAGTTGAAGTAACAATCCCAACAGCAAGGTATGGCTTATTAACTCAAGATGAAAATAATCTCTTGTTAACTCAAGATTTAGATACAATTGATGAGATCAGGGATTTAGCCAAGATAAGGATGGCGGCTTATCAACAACGAATTGCAAGATCCTACAACAAGAATATCAGAGTCAGAAGGTTCCAGGTTGGTGACTTAGTTTTGAGAAAAGTATTTCAAAATATGAGAGAATTGAATGCAGGTAAACTAGCTCCCAAGTGGGAAGGCCCATATCTCATCGATGCTGAAGCTGGCAAAGGTGCGTATTGGTTGTCAACCCCAAGTGGAGACAGAATCCCCAGAAGTTGGAACGCTATCCACTTGAAACATTATTTCATGTAAGTCCAGTTATTTATAACTAGACTTCTCAGGTATGGTTTAAATTTATGTTAAGTTCAATTACACATTTTCAATTTTACACTCTTATTAAAATCCTTACTGACTTGAGCGTCGGAGGGGCGTTAGCTATGCTAACGCCCAATCCTAACATGAATTTGTTTTGCAAGGTGCAACTTGAGCAAATGAAATAAGCCCAACATGTTGACACGCCAGTACGGTTGATACATGTTGGGACCCAAAATTGGAGTAGGTCTAAGCATGTTGACACGCCAGAATGGCCGATACATGTTTGGATCTAGGGAGAAGAATTTCAACATGTTGACACGCCAGTACAGCTGATACATGTTGAAATTCCAGCTGGAGAGGGATAGAACTTGTTGACACGCCAGGACGGCTGATGCTTGTTCTATCTCTTCAAACGTTTTACCTCTGATCAAAGGTACATATGGTTAAAAGATATTCATCTTTTCTTACGAATTAAGGTTTTGACACCTTCGCCTGGGCGCACGTTTTCACACTTCTTCAAGTTGTGAACTATTGGTTGTAACGTTTTCATGTTACCTACGGTTTATAACATTTACATGTTATCTAAAGAACAAACAAGCGTCTCTCAAAGACATAAAATACTTTGCTAAAAAACCATTAAGTGTTTTTCAAAAGATTTTTCGCAACTAAAGGACAAGTTGGGTAAGCCAACAAGTCCCTAAAACCCTAAGAAAGCTTGGAGTACTAGACCAACCTAATACCCCCAAATAAATTGTCTCGGCTCTTATGAGCCATTACAAAATAAAACCTTGTTTTTAGGGGCACTCCCCCCATTTGTTGTGCGTACCAACAGAGGTACGACAAATAAAACCAAAAATTGTTTTTGTTCATCCAAAAATACCCAAAAGTTTTAAAATATTTTTCAAACTTCGTGGCCTGCTGCCGCCGGTGTTGTATTTTCCCCTTGGTCATTTGGAGTAACCACTATGGTGTTCAGATCCTTGTTAGCATCATCAACTAGGGCTTCCAGGGCCGCGGAGTTCACTTCTTCTGCATCCGCTGGCTCCCCAATATGGTCCTCCAAAACTTTTCTCTCGTCCTCCAGGTTCCAAGTTATGGCTTGCCCATTTTTATATTCCTCAATCATCTGAATTCGAGCCTCTAACAAAGTCTTGGTGGCGTGAAATTTAAAGTTCCCTCCGCCCGCAAGTTCTTTCATGTGAGCCTTGTTCTCAGCCCTGATGGCTTCCACTTCTTTTTCTAAGCGTTCAAAATCCTTCCTCAAACCTTCCATTTCACCAGCATGCTTGTTTGCTTCCTTCTTCCACTTCTCCACTTCCTTGGCACTTTTTGTGGCCTCCTTCTTCGATTCTGCAACTTCATAACTGAGCCTCGCCGCCTTGATCTTCAATGCATCAATGTGGGCCACAATAGGGATCATAATTTCCTGCATAAAAGAAAGCATTAATATTCTATCAAACTCCTTGGAAAAACTCAAAGGTCCCTTCATCTTTACCTTCTCAACAGCTGACTACCGAACTTTTCTCCTAACTTCCCATATCCATGTCACCATTTGTATACGTGGCTTCGGCATCCACTAGCTTTCTCTTCTTCGCATCCCCCTTTTTCTTGGATGCAATCACATCGGAGCTAGACACAACGAGACACGGGGGTGGGGGCTTCTTGTCTTGCCTTGCTAAACTCTTTGCTCTAGCCGCAGCAAGTAGGCCAGCAGCACTAACGGTGTCCTTAGAGAGGGTGGCTGCAAAAAAGGTTGAAAAGTTAGAACAAAATAAAGGAATTAGAACAAGTTGGAGATAGGCAAAGATTTCAGGTATTTAATTAACCTGTAGACATTTGGATGGGCTCAGATAAAGTTTCTTCAAGATTTGTTTCTTGGGCTTCTTCAGGACCAACTTCCTCGTCTTGATCTGCAACAAATTGAACTGGTAGTACCTTAAAAGTTCTCACTAACAGGTCCAAATTATAAATCTTGCTCACATTCTCCTCCGTGTTGTCCTTAAAAGGAAAGAGCACATCCAATTTCGCAACTAGGCCAAAAAGAAATTTGGGGAATTAGTTAATGAATTATTGAAGAGCATCATTAGAATAAGAAAAATTGCCTATACTACCTTGGGACCTCCATTTGAAGTTGTCACCCTCATCCATCACCAGGGTGCTCTTCTTGGCGAAAAAGAATTTGTTCTTCCACCCTCTATCGACGGTATCAACATTGTCATTTAGAAAGGACATCCTACCAGCTCTAACCCTAAAGCCATACCTCCCTAAACCAAAACTCCTAATTTCATTTGTGAGAGCGAATTCCTCTAAACCTATTTCCAACTCTGTTTCTGCATTTAACCTTACGAGGGTTTGTAGGCTTCTCCAACCTTGGGGCATAAGTTGGGCATAGTTAAGTTTGGTAGCAACAAAGAACTTGGTGATTAAGATTGGGAAAGGGAATTTCAAACCAATAGTGAAGGGGTATTCGGGGAAACATACCCATTCAGGGAAATAACATTCTGGGGTTAGGTCAAGGTGGGTAAAAAGCTCAGTTTCATATGCCATGGCGTGGTTCTTCTTGATAATTTCTAAGTTGGTAGCAGGGATTTTACACTTTTCTTTGTCTGGGCTCTTCAGCATGTTTTGGGTTAGAAAACCCTCGGGCAAACCCTCTCCACTCTCGATTAAAGTCACCGCCTTTCTCTTCCCCATTTTTTCAAACTTAAACAGAAAATCAGAGATGGAATTGAAAAGAAAACAAGAAACTCACCGTCAATCTCTACTTGATTTTCCTCTCCAAACCGTCTTCCCTGGTTCTTCTTCTCGAAATCTTTGTGAAAGTTACGTTTTTGAAAAGGAGAGTTGGAACAGGAGTCTGTGTATTTATGGAGGTTGAGAGTGGTTGGGACTATAAAACAAATAAACCTTTTTGCCTTGGGAAAACTACTTAACCGTCCCGTCGCATCCCTTTCTTCTCTTTTAAAAACCGTCATCTTTTTTCCTTATTTGGCAAACTTTTTGAATTCTTTTGTCTCTTTATATTCCTCATTTTTAAAATTCAAAAAGTTTGGGGGCAATTGTTGGGTCCTACATTTCCAGTCAACATGTTTACAACTTACACTTAACAACTTGGTACTAACAACTTGAGTTGTTCCATTTACAACTTGGTTTTCTGCAGGTTGGGACCAGTAACGCTATTCCTATTTTATAGGGCACGTGTCAAAGGAAGCAATGACTAAGTCAAAAACGTTTCCTCAGCAACAGATCTTATCTTCTCCCTCAAACAACAAATGGCGGATATATCTCTATTTGATCAACCTCTTCCCCGAGTTTATAGGCCCATGATCCTCTTTGTTAATTAGTTTTTTGAGGTATAAAAGGGAAGGACACACTGTATTTTCACACACATTCTTCACTAGCTTAAGCTCCCTTTTTCATACGCTCTTAGCACTGTATTCATCAAAAACACTTAGTAAACTTTTGGTCAAGGAAGGAGCCAAATCCTCCCGGGGTTTTATGCCGCCGAACAAGTTGTTCAAGGGCTTTCCCTAGTCAACAAACATCTTGTGTCCATTTCTATTCAACTTGATATTCATTGTACCTAGATTCATATCACTTTAGTCATTTTTCTTCTCATTGAAATATGCTTGTTGAAATTTGACCAAAACAATCTTATCTTCTTGAGTTAATGGTATCAGTTAGACGCAATTGAGTTCTAGGCTCTTGTATAACGCAAAATACTTATCCTCGCTTGAATTTCTGCTTCTTTTTATATTTTCCAGAGGATACATGGCTCCTGAATATGCTATGAGGGGTTACTTGACAGACAAAGCGGATGTCTACAGCTTTGGGGTTGTTGCTTTTGAGATTGTCAGTGGGAAAAGCAACACAAATTACAGACCAAAGGAGGAGTTTGTCTACCTTCTCGATTGGGTACGTAAAATACACTAATGATTTCCTCACTTAGATTTTTGACATTATTCTTTAAAAATAGAGATAATAAGGATTATTTTTTCTCTTTTCCCTTTTTCTTAGGCATACGTTCTACAAGAGCAGGGTAATCTATTAGAGCTAGTGGATCCAGTTCTTGGTACAAACTACTCTGAAAAGGAAGCAATGAGAATTCTAAGTTTGGCTCTCTTGTGCACAAATCCATCTCCGACACTCAGACCGTCCATGTCATCAGTAGTGAGTATGCTTAATGGCAAAATCCTAGTTCAAGCCCCAATAATCAAGCGCAATGGAGCAGCTAATACTGACATGAAATTTAAAGCCTTTGAGATGCTCACACGCGATAGTCAAACAAATGTTTCAACTTTCTCTGAAAATAGTCAACAGCACACGAGGAGTATGTCTATGGATGGACCGTGGATTGATTCCTCAATCTCTATGCAAAGTAAGGACGAGAATAGAGAACACAGTTCCTCTAGCAAGCTTTTTCCCGATCTTTATGATGTGAACATGGATTAAGTAGGATAGACATAATCCTCTAGCACGTCGTTTGCTACTCAGTGCTATGGCGGCTAGATAGATATAGTTAATTTCCCTCTCTTTTTGGTCATAAGATTATCTCTTTGTTTTGTGCAACTTCAAATGTGTACAATAATACATTTATTTAGCTGGTCAATGCTCTTATATGAAAGAGTTAGTTGATGAACATTCATTTCATTTATTTCATTTTTATACGAATGGAGTAGTTAATATTGATGGTTAAGATTTAGGTATTTTGGGATACAAGCTTGTTTGGGTCGTTGAAAGCCGACCTTAAATTTTTCCCTCCAAAATTATATTTTGGCGCAAAATTACATTAGGGTCGGTGACGCATGTCCCTAATAATTTCCCGGGAAAAAAATAAATTGGCGCTAAATTAATATTAGGGTCGGCAAGTCAGACCCTATTAACTCGTCCCAAAAAAAAATTGGCTCCAAAAATATTCCCGCTAAATTACTTTTAAGGACCAAAACATGCCGTCTTTAATACATTATTAGGGACGGTGATGGGGGTCCCAGAGTTTTAGAGTCGCCTGTTATTTCGGACCCCAAAGTCCCGTCCTTAAAGCCGACCTTAAAACTATTAGGGACGGCAAATCGACTTTTAGGGACGGTGACGGGCCGACACTAATGATGATGTTTCTTGTAGTGGTATAAAGAGTTAATTACCTTTTTCTTGAAGATGTTAGGTTATCACACCTTCGCCTGGAGCGCAAGTTATCTCTTTAATTGAGGTGTGGGGTGGGCCTATGTGAGTAAAATTATATAGCTTACCCATTTCCACTCAATTAAATGATTGATCTTATGTTTTATTCTTGTGGTTATGACATGTACGTGTCCTCTTATGTACCTACTGTTTTGACATACTATCATGTCACCTTACGAAATTAACATGTGATCATCCAGAGAAAACTTCATCAAAAGTATACCAAGCCTTGACATGCTTGAAAACTACCAAACCATAGTTTTTCTAAAAAAGCTACCATAAGAACATTCCTAAAAGTTAAGGCATTGTACCAAACATTCAAGCAACTAAAGCTAAAAAGCAAAAGTGTTGAACCAACCCAACACTTGAAATAAATAGTCTTCGGTCCTTATGGACCTATTACAAATCAAGCAAAATAATTTTTTTTTTTGGGATTCCACCCTCAAATTCCAAACAAAAGAACCAAAGTTTTTACCTTTTTTCACTTAGCAGCAGCCTCAGATGGTTATGTGGGAGTAGCATCTCCGGCATCAGTCTCTCCAGCCTCAGAGACAATTTGGAAGGTTTGAGAAGCTTTTAAAACCTCCAAGCGGTTGTTTAAATCAAAAAGGGTTCTAATTCCAAAAAACCACTTTTCCCTAATTAACTCCCCAACCGTCCAATTGCTCCACATATCATTATGGCTGTCTAATCATGCAGCTGGCAGTTGGTTATTATTTGAAAAACATTTGCCTCTTCATTTTCCATGGTAGACAAATATTTTTGGGGACAAATTGTTATGAGTATTTTTCAGCATGGTGACATCCTCAGTTGATCCTGCAAGTCAAGATGATATTCCACTATAAGTATTACTTAATATTTACTTATTCATTTTATATAATATTTTTCATTATTATTTTACAGTAAACAAAAGAGATAAACTCGTGATACAATTCAGCACGTTCAACTTCTCTTCAACGGCAAGGTGGACTTGGTCTTGTGGACGTTAAGGAGATAAGCATGGATGCCAAGATTATAGGAACTAATATTTATCCATTTATAGTAATTATTATTTAAGGGGATATGGAGATGAAAAAACACACATTCAATTTACATACTACACATGCTCAATTTGTAATCCTCTTCATTGGGGTATGACCATACACTTTCATCATTATCACTCATTGAGGGACCCAAGCAAAACATCTCTCTTTGGAGGGACAAATTCCATCTTGACTTATCATCCTTCCCATCATGAATCCGATCTTGCCAAAGATATGCTTTATAGATATCGTGCTAAGATATCGTTTGACTAAAATGAAACATAACTTTCATCATATGTAAGGTCATGATAATCTCATGTCTAGGGACTAAATGAAGTGACCATATTAGATTTAATTATGACATTTGATCATGACATAAATCTCATACGGGTCAAGTCCAGTCACTTGTTCACTAACAAGTACCCATAATTTCAATGTGCATCTCTATGCATATAATCATTATATGATTATCCATTAACAATTATATTAATTATTCACTTAATAATTAGGGACGGAGATTATTACAATAAATATGCAAAATATATAATAATCAAATAATAAACTTTTTCATATAATAATAAATAATGTCAACATATAAGTCTATCAACCATAGGCCTAGGGCATAACACTAACAGTCTCTCACTTGCACTAGGCCCAATCTCCCATGTATCGAATACCCATGGACCTAATATGACCATCATGCTTAGCTTGCGGGAGAGCCTTAGTTAATGGGTTCGCCACGTTGTCATTAGTGTCTACTCTGCATATCTTTACGTCTTCCCTTTCGCATATCTCTCGGATAATGTGGAAACGTCGAAGTATGTGTTTGGATCTCTGATGTGACCTTGGTTCCTTTGCTTGTGCAATGGCACCATTATTGTCAAAATAAAGTTCAATAGGATCATTGATGCTTGGAACTACTTCCAAATCACTAATGAACATTTTGATCCAAAGGGCTTCCTTAGCTGTATCAGATGCTGCTATGTACTCAGCTTCGGTTGTAGAATCAGCGACGGTACTTTGCTTGGAACTTTCCCAACTGACAGTGCCTCCATTCAGCGTAAACAAAAATCCTTTCTGCGATCTGAAATCATCTTTGTCGGTTTGGAAGCTAGCATCTGTGTAACCTCTTACAACAAGATCTTCTTCCATTCCTCCAAAGACCAAGAATACATCCTTAGTTCTTCGTAAGTAGTTGAGGATATTCTTGACTGCTATCCAATGTGGTTCGCCGGGATCCGATTGGTACCTACTCTTCATGCTTAGAGCACACGAGACATCGGGTCTAGTACATAACATAGCATACATGACAGACCCAATTGCCGAAGCATATGGAATACCATTCATTCTCTGTCGCTCATCATTAGTCTTAGGACTTTGAGTCTTGCTAAGAGATACACCATGCAACATTGGCAAGTTTCCTCTTTTAGAATTTTCCATTTGGAATCTTCTAAGAACCTTGTCAATGTAAGTACTTTGACTTAAACCAATCATCCTTTTAGATCTATCTCTATAGATCTTGATACCAAGGATATATGCAGCTTCGCCCATATCTTTCATTGAAAAGCACTTTCCCAACCAAGACTTGACAGTCTGTAGTGCAGGAATGTCATTTCCAATGAGTAAGATATCGTCGACATACAATACTAGAAATAGTGCTACGCTCCCACTAATTTTCTTGTATACACAAGGTTCATCTTCGTTCTTGATAAAGCCAAACTCTTTGATTGCTTCATCAAAACGTAGATTCCAACTCCAAGAAGCTTGCTTCAATCCCTAAATGGATCTCTGCAACTTACACACCTTGTTAGAATTTTCTGGATTGACAAAACCTTCAGGTTGTATCATGTATACATCCTCAAGTAACTTTCCATTTAGGAAAGCTGTCTTGACATCCATTTGCCATATCTCATAGTCATAATATGTGGGTATGGCAATTAAAATTCTAATAGACTTAAGCAAAGCTACAGGCGAAAAGGTTTCATCATAGTCGATACCATGAATCTGCCTATATCCCATAGCTACAAGCCTATTATAGGTGTGCACCTTCCCATCTATGTCGATCTTTTTCTTGAAGACCCATTTGCACCCTATGGTTTTTACACCTTCGGGTGGATCAATCATGTTCCAAACTTGATTATCAGCCATGGATTGTAATTCGGACTTCATGGCCTCTTGCCATTTTTCCGAATCAGGAGCGGACATCGCTTCTTGATAGCAAGTAGGTTCATCATTTTTGATTAACTCCACTTCATCACTTTCCGTAACGAGAAATCCATATCTCTTGAGTTCGGATCGTGACCTACCACTTCTGCGAAGGACTTGTGCATCTTGAACCGGTTCCACAACTCCTTGTGAACTTGGTTCAATTTCTACCATTGGTTCAATGTTGTTTTCGGGTTCTCGAATTTCTTCGAAATCTATTTTACTCCCACTGGTTCCTTTGTGAAGAAACTCCTTTTCTAAGAAGGTACCATTTCGAGCAACAAACACTTTGTTCTCGTTTCGGTTGTAGAAATAGTATCCTTTGGTTTCCTTAGGATAACCGACGAAAACACATTTGTCAGACTTAGGTGCTAGCATGTCAAAAGTTAACTTCTTGACATATGCATCGCAACCCCAAATCTTTATGAAAGACAAACTAGGTTTTCTTCCATGCCACATATCATATGGGGTCTTTTGAACTAATTTTGTAGGAACTCTGTTTATAGTGAAAGCAGCAGTTTATAGTGCATGTCCCCAAAAGGATAAAGGAAGCTCAACTTGACTCATCATAGAACGAACCATGTCCAACAAAGTTCTATTCCTCCTTTCAGACACACCATTCCATTGTGGTGTTCCGGGTGGAGAGAGTTCTGAAACGATTCCATTACTCTTAAGATGACTGTCAAATTCTTGGCTCAAATATTTGCCACCTCGATCAGATCGAAGTACTTTAATAGTTTTGCCAAGTTGATTTTGCACCTCATTTTGAAATATTTGAAATATCTCAAACGATTCACTTTTATGTTTCATTAGATAAACATATTTAAATCTACTATTATCATCAGTGAATGTTATAAAGTACTGAAATCCTCCCCTAGCATTGCTACTCATAGGTCCACATACATCAGTATGTATGAGGCCTAATAAGCCGCCCGCCCTTTCACCAGTTTTGATAAATGGGTCCTTGGTCATCTTTCCAAGTAAACAAGATTCGCATGTCTCATATGATTCATAATCATGTGAGTCTTAAAATCCATCTTTATGGAGTTTAGAAATGCGTTTCTCATTTATATGGCCAAGACGACAATGCCATAAGTAAGTGTGGTTTACATCATTAGGTTTAGATTTATTGTTAATGTTATAGACATCATTATCACGATTTTCAACATCAAGGATATAAAGGCCATTGAATGAAATAGCAGTACAATAATGCATATCACTCTTGTAAATAGAAAACTTCTTATCACATATAAGAAAATTAAAACCTTCATTATCCAAACAAGAAATCGAAATAATATTCCTACTTAAAGCTGGAACGTAATAACAATTGTTCAAAACAAGTATTAGTCCACTAGGTAAAGTAACTTCATAAGTTCCTACGTCTAATGCAGCAACTCTTGCTCCATTCCCCACACGTAGGTCCACTTCACCATCTTCAAGCATCCTTCTGTTCTTTAGACCCTTCACATTTAAACAAATGTGAGATCCACATCCGGTATCCAATACCCAAGAACTAGAAGTAGATAGGAATATATCTATAACAAAGATACCTGAAAGTCAAAGCAACACCTTTGCTCTTCTTCAGTGCTTCCTTGTATTTTAAGCAGTTTCTCCTCCAATGTCCAATCTCATTACAATGGAAGCAGACTGCGTCCTCTTGGGACTTGGGCTTAGCCTCTTTGGGTTTGGTACCCTCTTTGGGTTTGGCAACATTTTCCTTAGGATTAGCAACTTTTGCCTTTCCCTTACCCTTGAAACCTTTCCCTTTGTTAACCATCAACACATGATCGGTTTTCTTCTTGACAATATTGGTTTCCGCAGTGTTCAACATTTGAACTATCTCGGAAAGGTTCTTATTCATGCCCCCCATGTTATAGTTCATTATGAAATTACTAAAACCTTCGGGCAATGAATTCAATATCATGTCAGTAGCCAACTCTTGAAAATCCTCTTCTGTACGTAGACAATTGAATAAGCATGTGATGTTGGTCAATGTGACCAAGTTTAAACGCACCTTTTAGTTAAAATCTAGCAAACGCCATTTTAGCAGCCTCCATAGTAGGTCTACCATTCGAGAATTTCCCCACGAGTGTCCATGCAAAAGGTCTTGTAAAAGCAGCATTCGCCTCTTTTAAAAGCTTCAATGATGGAACTCCTTTATGCTAGCCGAAGGAATCAACGGGATGTCATTAATCTGCGTTGGCTGTGATGGAGAAAATAATGAAGCAAAAGATTTGTTGACAGGAGAGGCAGTATGCGTATTAGGGTTTGCATGGATAGAGACGACGGGATTAGGATTAGGGTCTTGATGTGTGACGGGAACAGGATTAGGGTTAGAAGAAGGAGGCGCAAATCGCCATGAGATGAACCGGCCTTGGAAACCGGCGGTGGAACAGCAACCATGGCGGCCGTCAGGCCAGAAAATCGCACCTATTCGTTCGTAGGTTTTCTAAAAGTAACTTCACGGGAGATTCTGAAAATTATAATGAAACAGTAAAAGAAGAAAACACCAATACAAAGTAATCTGGTAAACGTCTGAACAGTCTAAACCAATAAATCAATAATCAGCTGAACTCTCTACTGAGTGTATATAAACTAGAGAGAGATCATAGAAAGCTCCACTCTCCACCGTGACTAGAACCAGTTGGGGCATATGGGTTAACTGATACCCCGCCTTGACAATTCCCCATTTGTTCAGATGGCATTTCTTTGTCCACGTTTTCCTTAAAGTCCATCATCTTTGCCATTAACATCTCCATATGTTCAATACTCAACTCCTCAAGAGGTTTCTCCCACCAATTCCCCTTCGGTCTCATTCCTTATCTTGTCAATTGCTTCCCCCTTCTGCTTCTCAGCTTTAATCAAGCGATCTAACCGAAGCTCGGGCTCCTGAAGAAGGAACCTCTCAATAACAAAGTACATCCGGAGAAGGATGGCCAGATGAAAACACCACCCCCGAGGGGAGAAAATGATAGTTTCCACGTCCACACCACAAAGAGTTGTGGGTTCACTCATCAGTCGCCTCCTTCTCAGGACCCCTTCTACAGTTAGCGAAAATGATGTATACGTCTAGCCGCTTCTCGACCTCTCTGAGCTCTCTCCATGACAACTATTCGACTAATTTAAGTAAACCTGAGAAATAAGTCCACTACTACTGATTAAATAATGGTTATAGTTAGGGATGACCAAAATCGGTCCGGTTCTGGTTTCGGGTCGAAAACCGCCGGTTCCGGTTCGGCGAGGAGGTGACCCTTAACCAGCCCGGTTTTCTCACGGTTCCGATCCGTCCGGTTCCGGTTTTCTCCCCGGTTCGCTCCGGTTACGGGCTTTTCCGATCCGGTTCTTTGGAAAACATGAAAATTTCGTCCGGTTCCGGTTCGGTTTGGCATTTTTGTAACCCTTAATCGGCCTGGTTTTCTCACGATTCCGGTTCGTCCGGTTCCGGTTTTCTCCCCGGTTCGCTCCGGTTCCGGGCTTTTCCGGTCCGGTTCCGGTCCGGTTTTTCGGTTCCGGTCCGATTTGGCCATCCCTAGTAATAGTAGAGCTGTTGTTTCTGCCTATGAAAAAAATAGGTATTCATAAGTGTGTTACTCTCATTTTTAGGATTTTTAATATCCATATTGTTTTGGACAAATTTCAACAAGTAAATTTGTCTTCGATGAATTATGGGCACAAATGGAATATAATTCACAAATCAAGGTGAACACAAGGATGTAACGAGGAAAACCTTTGAACAATCGTTCACCGGAAAAAATCTCGGGAGGCTTTAGAAAAAGCCTACCTCAACCAAAAATGTATTATTGATCTTAGTAGTTTTCGAATACAAAGTGCAGTATGAGCGTAAAGTAGAGAGTGTAACGTGTGTACAAGTGCGTGTCTAGTGATGATTTTATATACAAATGACATAACTGAAACAACATAAATGTTATCCCCTCCATTTCGCCTAGAATCTCGCTTCTTGTTGATAATGGGCAACCGTTACTTCTTTGGTTGATGATATGGTTGTTATGGCGTCATTTGACTGAGTCTCAAACGGTCATGAGCGTAGATTATTTATCCATAACTTTGTTCCTGAAAAATAGGAAGTATATAACAGATAATTCAAGGCGTTAGTTCAAGATGTAAATCAAGACGTTACCTCAAGATGGGTGATCAACCCGTAAAACATGCTGAGTGAATTTTTTGGGGTGAAACACATATATTGAAAAGGTTTAATTACATTACTAATATTTTCCAAGTCTAGATAAGTTAGAAATTTGAAAATCATTAATTTCATACCATATACTCCCTCCGTCCCAATAAGTGTTTCACCCTTTTGGGTGGGCACGCAAATTATGGAAATGGGAGGGAAAAAAATGTTGTGAGTGTAATTTGAAAATAGGAGAGAGAATGAGTGGAGGGAATAATAAATTATAATGGTGTTGTGAGTATTAAAATAATATAGGAGAGAGAATGAGTGGAGGAAATAGTAAAGATTCTTTGTCAAAAAAGGAATGGTGAAGCTTCTAACGGGACGCCCTTTTGGATAATTAGTGAAGCTTTTATTGGGTCGGAGGGAGTATGTGGAGTATTCTAGATTTATATAATTTTGGGATGATTAGTTGGCAAGGATAAATGGAATATACCACTGTAGCAAACTAACAATCATTCCTATTTTTGTTTACTGTCAATAGCTGTACAAAATAAATACTTACGGAAATTAACTAAATTATTATAGCATGCAAACTTTAAAAAAATAATGTGTGCTGGTGTTGTTAAAATGTTACAAAAGGATTGGAAATTTCTTATTCGACTTTTGTCATGAAACACTACTTGATGAACAATAATTATTTGATATGCCAAAATACCAAATAAATATAAAATCTAAGGAGAAACGCGTTTCTCCTAAGCGCTTAGGAGAAACGTGTTTCTCCTTAGCGGTTTATTAACGGGTTTAATTGAACGTTTAACGAACCGGTTTCTTAACCGGTTTAATTAAAACATGTTTGCCCTAAGTTCAATACCAAAACGAAATCAGTAGCAAGGAAACCCCAGTTGAATATCCAGAAACTATATCCAGAAATCAGTAGCAAGCGAAATCAGTAGCAATCGAAGGAATTATGGAAAATCCAGCTGTTGAAATCAGGAGCAAGCGAAAATCCGACTGTGAGTTCACATGTTATTATTGTTTTGGTTCGCATTTTCATAAATTTATGTATATATTAAGCATACTCATCTGTATATGAATTTAACAATGTGTTTTAGTTTGAAATTTACAATTTCTGTGTATCTATTTTGTGTTTTATGTTTAACGATTTACCATTCTACTTAGTATTGTCTCTTGGCTTTTAATTCATAATTTTTGTCATGATTAACAATGTGTTTTAGTATTGTCTCTTGGCTTTTAATTCATAATTAAAAAGTTTCTGGATATTCATTTTTGTAGTTTCTGGATATATCATTGGCCTTGCCCAAGGACATGGCCATATCCCTTGGCATAGTACATTGCCAGTTTAAAAGTTTCTGGTTATTCAACTTGGTACTTTCTGGATATACATTTTATTGTTTCTGGATATGGTCAATTGTGTGTATCTGGATATTCAAATTGGTACCTACTGGATATACATTTTATTGTTTCTGGATATTTAATAGATAGTTTCTGGATATACATTTTTGTAGTTTCTGGATATAGCATTGGCCTTGGCCAAGGACATGACCATATCCTTTGACCTAGTACATTGCCAGTTTAAAGTTTCTGGATATTCAAATTGGTACTTTCTGGATATACATTTTAATGTTTCTGGACATGGTTAATTGTGTGTTTCTGGATATTCAAATTGGTACTTTCTGGATATACAATTAATTGTTTCTGGATATTCATTTGATAGTTTCTGGATATACATTTGAAAAGCTTCTGGTTATCCTTTCAAAAGGTTCTGGATATCCAGAAGCTTTTTAAAGGATAACCAGAAGCTTTTCAAATGTATATCCAGAACCTTTTGAAGAAAGGGTTCTGTATATTTATGTTTTACTCATTAATTAATTACTTTTTCTTAAATAATAGAAGAACCTTTTTTGGATATTCAATTGTTTGTTTCTGGATATTCAATTGTTTCTAGTTATTCATTTGTTGATATTTTCTGGATATTCATTTGCTTGTTTCTCGCTATTCAATTGTTTGTTTCTCGGATATTCATTTGCTTGTTTCGGATATTCATTTGTATTTTCTAGATATTCATTTGTGGATATTTTCTGGATATTCATTTGTATAGTTTCTGGATATTCATTTGTGTAGTTTCTTGATATGCATTTTGATAGTTTCTGGATATTCATTTGTATGTTTCTGGATATTCACTTCATTTATTTCTGGATATCCTTTTTTATTTTTTATTTTTTTTATGTTTTGTAGCTGCAAATTTAAATAAAGGTGAAGGTAGTAAGAAGCATAAGAAGAATCAATTAAGTGAAGGTCAAGTTAAGAACTCTAATAAGAAATCAACAGTGGATGTGGTTGAAAGTGGTAAGAAACGGGCATTTGAACATTGTTGTGTCCCGAAAGGCTTATTGATCTTTGTTTAACCGATGCTCAGAAAGAAGATGTTAAATCTATAGGTTTTGGTGGACTATTAGAACTTAAGTTGAATAGATTGCCAACAGGGGGAATTGTGGAATATCTTGTTGAAAGATTTGATTCAGGAAGCTTTATTCAGAGAATCAAGAATAACAAGTATTATATAACCACAAATGATGTTTTTGATATTCTTTGTCTTCCAAGGAACTTAAAAAAAGAGAAGATAAATTGTTCAATAGGAATTGACAAAGAGTTGAGCGCACGATATAAAAATACTTTTGGGAAAGTTAAAGATGGTATTCCAGTCCGTCTGCTTGGTCAACGCATCAAAGAACTACCTGATGGAGGTGATGAGTTTAAACGCCTCTATGTATTGTTTCTGTCGGTTTCTTTCTTGCACCGCAGTAACAAAGGCCGTTGATTGTTCTTTGTTGGCATTGGTTGAAGATGTTACTCAAATCAAAAAGTTTGATTGGTGCCAATTTGTATTGAATAAGTTATCTCGATGGTGTTAGGAAGTTTAAGGCTTCTTCCGGCGGTAAAGTGAGGTGTTGCGGTGGTTGTGTGGCAATTCTTTTAATAGCTTACTTTCATAGATTTCCATATTTGCGTAAACACGAACCAACTGCACGTCCTTTGATTCAACATTGGACTCAAGAGAAAATTTATGTCGTGGCTGGGAATGAAGCTAAGATTGGTTGGGGTGGAGTTCTTTATTTGGATAATGTTTATCCTATTACAAGCTATGAGGATGATTTGGATGAAGGACAGATTGATTGCCGATTGATGTCGCTCCTTTTGTTGAGGATGTAAGTCATCCTACAAAAATACCCGCAAGTGAAAATGTTCCGAAGTTTTGGATTCCGTTAAAGAGTCACCGGAAATATTTGAGAATGATATTAAAGTTGCTATCAATGCTCACATTGCAAGGATTTCAAAAATTGAGAAGGGGAAAGAAAAAGTTAATAATGATGATGTTGAGAAAGGATCTGCTGAAGAAGAGGATTTGGTTGGTGATAGTAAACCTTGGGGAAGTCGGGTTTTTGATTACATTGATGATATTATTGATAAATTGAAAACTTCAAAAGATGAGTGAAGGAGAAAGGGAAGGTTGGACCATTGCCAACATTTAGGATTCTTTCACGTAGTCAAGGATCTCGAGCATACGTAGTCTCGATGATAATGTTGAAAAATTTCAGAATTTTGATGACAGATATGTGCATGAGCATTATGAGGATCAAGATGCTACCAATGTTGATCAACCAACCGAAGATCAATCGCAGAGCATCAAATTGCTAGGCTTAATACAGAGGATCAAGTTATCGATACCCATCTCGTCAAAACAACCAATGATTGAGCCTATGTCTCGTTATTAAAGAAGTTGACGTGGAAGAAGAATATTCTTCACAAATTTTTGGTGCTATTGATAATTTGGTTGAAAAAATTTTCAACATGGTGTTAATGGTGAGAAGTTTGACAAGATGTTAGATGAAGTGCATTTGGAACTCGTGGAATGGTGAGATTATTCTTTCATCTCGAATTCATGGTGAAGAATAAGGAAGTAATGATTGGTATGCCAAAGATAAAGATGGAAGTGGTTGATTATTGCTTCTCAAAAATGATTCTTCCAGTAGTCAAAAAAGTAATATCCCCTTTTTATTTCAATATTATTACGAGTTGAAATTAAATATGTTATTCAAATTTTAATATTATTTTTTTTTTCAAGTTGCTTTTTTCGCCTTAATGATTTCTTTGACCGGAAGCAGACGATATTTTGAGTATGAAAGAAGACACAGATATCACAGGGTGCAATTGTGAATGCTTGGGCAATGTTGTTGAACAAGCCGGAACATAAAAAAGGTGTAATGAAGAGATTTATGTTTGGTGTTGACTATTCTCGTAAGTTTACTTTTTTTCAACAACTTACAAGTATATATCGATTGCGGGGTATATATCCATGAAATTTTTTTAAGATATTGTTTATCATTTATATTAACAGCTACTTGGGCGAAACGTTCTTTGAATGGTCGTCTTGGTGCCGCAGAAATGCTTCAAACTTTTTTGTATTGGAAAAATGATGTTAATGTAGATGGGAATGTAATGGATCCGAAAGAAGTAGATCCGGTATGTATTTTCATTTGTCAATACATTTCTGGATATCATATTGAAAATTTCTGGATATACTTTATGGTATTTCGGATATATGCATGACCAAGGCCTAGGCCAAGGCCAAGGCCTATGCCATGGCCAAAGTAATTTCGGATATACTTTATGATATTTCGGATATACTTTATGGTATTTCGGATATATCCATGACCAAGGCCTAGGCCAATGCCTATGGCATGTCATAGTAATTTGGATATACTTTATGGTATTTACGGATATACTTTATGTTATTTCTGGATATATCCATTACCAAGGCCTAGGCCAAGGCCAAGGCCTATGCCATGGCCAAAGTAATTTCTGGATATACTTTATGGTATTTCGGATATACTTTATGGTATTTCGGATAGTCACCTAATATATTTCGGATATACTTATTTTTTTGCGCTTTTTTTCCCATACTTTAAGGGAAGCAATAAAGGTGGGAACTTTACACTATTTGTGTACAACATGGCTTCAAAATCCATTCACTCTTTTGACAACCTTTCAATGAATGAAGCAAAAGCAAATGAAGTTGTGAAACTTACGAAAGCATTGGTATATGTTTTGAAACTTACGAAAGCAGCTTTTATATTTTTCATTTTTTTCATTGGTTATCTAATATTTTATACTTTAAATGTTTTCGTATGCGCCTATGAAAGGTTTTTTGAAGAAGATTAAACATACATGTTATAATGATTTTGACGACAAAAAAACATATAAATGTGAATACATGGAATGTGATTGGGTTCTTAAAGAAAATCATGTTAACCATGATTGTGGAGTTTATGTGATGTCTGAGATGAATGATTTTCAAGGATCAAAGTACTCATGCCCTGAGTTATGTCAGGTACTATTAAAGTTTTTTTTATTCATATTTATATTATATGAGTTTGTATATATATGTTTTAACAATTTTTTTATTTTTTTACTTTTGTAGGATAAACAAAGGATCCGTCTACGAGCCGAAATTCTTTCAACACTTTTTCTTAGTCAATTGAACAGAGATAAGCATAATTTAATGATTGAAACAAACACTTTTGAAAAAGAGAAGAAAACAAAAAGAACAAGAACAAAGTAATGTACAAGATTCATAGGTGTATGTAATTATGTAATTAGGAATCGGTTTGGTGATGTAATTAATGTACTTTAGTGAATTGATAGTTTCGGATATTCATATTGAAAGTTTACGGATATGCATATAGATAGTTTCGGATATACATTTTTGATATGCTTTATGGTATTTGTGGATATATCCATGACAAAGGCCATTTAAAGTTTCTTGACATCAATTAAAAATGTATTTTAGTATTGATAACATTTCAAAAGGTTCTGGTTATAAATTAAAAAGCTTGGATATCCTTTCAAAAGGTTCGGATATCCTTTCAAAGGGTTCTCGCTATATATTTTCAAAAGGTTCTGGATAACATTTCAAAAGGTTACGGATATCCTTTCAAAAGCTTCGGATATCCTTTCAAAAGGGTTACGGATATTTATGTTTTACTCATTACTTTTTCTTAAATAATAGAAGAACCTTTTTAATTATTTGTGGATATTTTCAGATATCATTTTGAAAGTTTTTGGATATTCAATTGTTTGTTTCTGGATATTCAATTGTTTCTAGTTATTCATTTGTGGATATTTTCTGGATATTCATTTGCTTGTTTCTCGCTATTCAATTGTTTGTTTCTCGGATATTCATTTGCTTGTTTCTCGGATATTCATTTGCTTGTTTTTGGATATTCATTTGTGGATATTTTCTCGGATATCATTTTGAAAGTTTACGGATATTCATTTGTGTAGTTTCGGATATTCATTTGTATAGTTTCGGATATGCATTTTGATAGTTTACGGATATTCATTTTTATGTTTACGGATATTCACTTCATTTATTTCTCGGATATCCTTTTTGATGGTTTCGGATATAAAATTGAAAGAAAACAAACTAAGTAAATTATTTTAAATATAATTACAAAAAAAAACCAACAATAACAACAAAAAACATCTCCTTTTTGATTTTGTGTAGTTTCGGATATTCATTTGTGTAGTTTCGGATATGCATTTTGATAGTTTCTGGATATTCATTTGTATGTTTCTGGATATTCACTTCATTTATTTCTGGATATCCTTTTTGATTGTTTCTGGATATACTTTTTGATAGTTTCGTATATAAAATTGAAAGAAAACAAACTAAGTAAATTATTTTAAATATAATTACAAAAAAAAAAAAAAAAAAAAACCAACAATAACAACAAAAAACATCTCGCAACAATAACAAGAACAAACATCAACATCCCCTAATTCGCATCATTGATTTCTGTCATATCTTTTGCTCTAGTGCCATGTGTTGTTCCTTGAATATTTCTCCATACGAAGAAATAGATCCACGATGAATAGCATGTGCAAAGAGTTGGTCCCAAGTCAATGTTCTTGTTGGAAAGCTAATCTGGGGCGTAATGGGCATTGCAATTGATTTTCCACATTATAGAGGGAAAACGCCCATTTTGGATTGATCGCTTTGTGACTTGCAACTTTTTGCTCCAGGGTCCATTCTCTTCTAACCCTAGGCGGAAGCGGAACATCCACATTATCATCTACATATTCAACCTCCTCAGCCGAAACCCTATATCGAATCGAACTTTCGTCCCGCCGAGCTTGGTTGTTGTTGTTGTTATTCATTTTGAGAAATTTGATTTTTTTTTTTTTTTTGTGATGGTAGGAGTGGTGTTGTATGGTATTTATATAGGATGAGTACTTGAAACCAGTCAAAAAAGTTGCTCAATGAATTCAATGCACATACATTTATTACTCTTTGAATTCAATGAATTCAATGCACTTACCATCTGTACACATTTATTACTCTTTGAATTCAATAGTAAGTCATGTCTTTTCAAAGTTAAAAGACACATTGGTTGGCTAAAGTCATGGATTCAATAGTTAACTACATATCAAACAAAAACAGTCATGGATTCAATAGTGCCAAATTTCAAACAAAAACATATTCATTAAACAAAATTTAGTAACCATTAAACAAAAATACATCAAACACAAAAATATTAAAAACAGAATTTAGTAACCATTAAACACTACCACTACCACCTGCTCCATCATCATCTACATTGTCATTCAATTTGTTTTTTGGATCATATTCATTCAAAATATATTCCAAATACATTTCCAAAGCCTTGTGGTGAATCCTAGCAGCTTTCATCAATGTTGTGAGCGTTGCCAAACTCATGAGCATGTTTGACTATCCCCACATAATCCTTATCCCTACAATTGTGTCCATTACATGGCTGCAATGGACAACGAAATGAGGGAGTTCCATTTGCAGTAAGAAGGCCGCAAAACAACAAGATGACCATTGAGCAATTTTTGGTAGCACAACATGTATATTTTCCAACTTTTGTCATCATTTGAATCACCCAAAGTTGGCTCCTAATTTCCCTTGCCTTTGTTCATCACTAGAAAAATTATTAAAGGTAGAATTTTTTTGAACTTGATGTATATATTTACCTTTGGACAGATTTATATAGGCGAGTACTTGAAACCAGTCAAAAAAGTTGGTCAATGAATTCAATGCACTTACCAACCGTACACATTTATTACTCTTTGAATTCAATAGTAAGTTTGAATGCTTTTTGACCATTAAAGTATATCCGTAAACTATCAATTCTATATCCGTAAACTCTTAATTTGAATATCCGTAAACTACAAAATGTATAACCGTAAACATTCAATATGAATATCCGAAACATTCAATATGAATATCCGTAAACTACAAAATTTATATCCGTAAACAACCATATTGAATACCCGTAAACTTTAATTGGCCTTGAACTTTGATTTTGGACAAGTGTTCCAAGTTAGGTGTTCCAAGTTGAGTAATAAAAAAACAAAACAGCCACGGATTCAATAGTTATCCCAACTAGTACCGCTTCATTTTGTCCATAAGTAATAGTGCCAAAATTCAAACAAAATCGCCACGGATTCAATAGTTAACTACATTTCAAAAAAAAATCATGGATTCAATAGTGCCAAATTTCAAACAAAAACAATCACGGATTCAAAGTATAAATAAGTTAGATCTTCACTTCTTTTTTATTTCTAAATTTCATCTAAAAAGCATCCATGACAAGTTCAAGTCCAAGGCCAACTTGTCCATGGCAAGGCCAAGGCCAAGGCCAAGGCAAAGGCCAAGGCTATATCCAGAAACTATCAATTCTATATCCAGAAACTATCAATTTGAATATCCAGAAACTTACAATTCTATATCCAGAATCAATTATCAATTTCTGGATATGCACCTACCACTTTTCTGGATATACATTCATATACTTCTGGATATAATTAGCCAAAGCCAAATCCATGACAAGTTCAAGATCAAGGCCAAGGCCAAGGCCAAGGCCAAGGCCAAGGCTTGGCCATGGCATTGGCCATGGCCATGGCCTTGGCCTTGGACTTCTGGATATCATTGCACTTACCAACTGTACACATTTATTACTTTTTGAATTCAATAGTAAGTATATCCAGAAGCTATCAATTCTATATCCAGAAACTATCAATTATATATCCAGAAATTATCAATTCTATATCCAGAAACTTAGAAATGTATATCAAGAAACTATCATCAATTTCTGGATATACACCTACCACATTTCTGTATATACATTCACATACTTCTGGATATAATTGATAAAAACATTTAACTAGTCATTTCTGAACATAAAAACATCAAATATCTGTGTATAAAATATTTAACTAGTCAACTTAATAAATAGTACTTCAATCTAAAAACTATTAAATCAAATGTTCATTTGGTGTTTTTGAACCAAACTCATCAGTGATTGGCTTTCTTCTATCAAACTTTGTCTTTAGCTTTCGTTTCGCCCTTTGTATTTGCACGAATTGGATCCATCACATTTGGAGCACTTGTTATACTTTACGAACCAACACTATCATTAACACTTGTCGTAGATCTACATTCCTGTTGATTTTCTCGACAACAATTGTTGTATAAGAAGTGAGTCTCTATTGAACCCATCTTCCAAAGATCTTTTTGCACTCCGTTTTCATGACAAGCCATCATCGATTGTGGTATTTCATTGCCATCTTTTGTTTCCAGGGAATGAATTCATTTTTCTCTGTTGATGTATTATCTTTTCCTTGATAGACTTTGTCCCATACATCTTTTTTTGCCATCTTTGTCCACCTTTTTTCAATGTAGATATCTGGTATCCTTGTGACATTTGACAAATTCAGCGCCTTTATGCAATGAAAGCACAACCAACCGACTGTAGTAAACCTGATTGCAAATGCATACAACTGTTACACTTTCATCATTCCTAACAAAGAGTACACGCTCATATTTATCTGGGTACTTCTCATGAGCAACATGTATGAATCTGCAATCTTCATCACTTTCATCTACAAATTTGTATACGGCAGAAAAGCTCGCTTTTACCTCAATCTCAAAGAACTTGAATATCCGTGGTGTGTATACCTCACCGCTTGTTTTATGATACCACCATACATGTCTGGTTGAGGGACCGAGATTGATGCTTGAAATTCCTTCTCTTGTTCGGTATTCCTCCAACGTTTAAGCTGTTTCATTGAATATGTCAAAGAACTGAGTGAGGGATGTGTTTCTGTTTGCTTTGAAACAAAGGGCATGATTTGTGCTCTCGCTTCTTTGGGATGACAATATTCCAGCGGAGAAGAAATTTGTGCTTAAAGCTGTGCACCATTTCTCCCGTAGTCCATATAGACGCTTGAACCAGGAATTTTCAACGAGATTGTATTTCACCAAAGATTGACTCCCAACAACTTTCAAATTCAATCCTCACCGGTACATCCCATTAAACAATGATCAAATTCTTTTTAAAATCTTCATTTGTCTTCAATTGTCCAAAGTGGGATACGGCATTTTGTTGGATGTGCCATAAACATAGCCTATGCCTCGTCCGCCCTTCAAATACTCGTATTATAATAATGTTTCGGATATTAACATTATATGCTTACGGATATTAACATACAATAAATTTTCATTGACCAATTTTTTGTCATGGCTTAGGCCTTGGCCATGTCCAAAACTAACAATTGAATATCCAAACTACCAAAAGAATATCCAGAAACTACCAAATTGAATATCCAAGAAACTTTATATTGAATAACCGGATACTTTAGAATGACTAGCTACTGGATATTCAATCTGGTAGTTTCGGATATAAACACCAATGACATATGGGCAAAGTTAAGGCACATCCGAATTATTTTTAGAACTATATAGCACAAATAAAATACTAGATAAGATATATTATAAAAGAACTGGTTATGGAATTTTATAATCATACCTCTTCAATTGCATTTGACATTGCTTGGTCTTGGTACGTAGAATATTGTTTTTGGTTCTTTTCCTCCCATTGATTTTCTAAACCGCTTAAGCAACCAGACAAATGTTTCTTTTTTTCATTTGCTATGAAAGCACAACCAAACATGACAGTGTTCCAATGATTATTAATGCCAACTATTGGGGCAAGATAAGATTGTATCTGTTTGTAGTATAAGTTGTGTCAAATATAACCAGGATCTCCATAGAGCTTGTAATCTTCCTTCATCATACTATCTCTCCAAAATATAGCCCCAAGTCTTCCTTCATCATCAAATTTGATTTTAAAATAGAACCCTCGATCTTCCTGTGAAATTTCAAAAAGCCTATCAACAACATTCTCGAGCATCACCATTTTCAATTTTTTCCATTCTAAGTTTCGAACAAAATTGACATGATCTTTCTTTGTGTGACCAACATGTTCCTCTCCACCGTTTGCTTTACCAAAAGACTATATCCATCGGTTGGTTTTATACCGGCTTCTTCCATTATTTCAATTATTTCACCCCGATCTTCGAGATACACCTTTCACTACGCTTCAAATGGTTCCAATCTGTCCTTGTCATTGGATGATTGTGCTCTGTAACATGGCGGTCAACAACATACATATCTTCCTCTTTTAGCAATTTTGCCCTCAAAAGAGCCTTACATTGAGTCCTCTTTATGTAATTTCTCCTTCTCTTTTGTTGTTTTTTGGTAACATCGAGTTGTTCAACCGGTGAAGGAATTTGAACTTCATTAACATCAAGGTGATGGAACACCGATTTTATCCTCTTGGGTTGATCTCGGTAACTCCTTCACATGAGCAACGGAATAGCTTGTCTAATATCCTTGAAGTCTTTTTTGAAACATGATTTGTTGACAACTTAATACTAAATCCTAGTGCATTTGCATGAAGTTTATACAGCTTTGTACAATTCCTCCCATGTCTTTGCTTTTGTTCCCAAAGCAAATTTTTGCTTATATCAATATTAGGGTCCTCGGTTACGATTCGCACACACAAAATATATTAAAAAGAATAATGTTATATGAAATCGGTAATTCTAAAGCAATATGTCAATAAAGTTAAGAGAGAAAACCTATTTGAAGCCCAGTTTCAGGGATCTGTAGGTTGTTGAATTTGAGATTCTAAATCAATAGGAGAATATGATTACTGCAAGAAAAGGCAAGAGTTAGTTAGTTTCTGGATATTCATTTTGAAAGTTTCGGATATTCATTTTTGTAGTTTCGGATATATCATTGGCCTTGCCCAAGGACATGGCCATATCCTTGGCATAGTACATTGCCAGTTTAAAAGTTTCTGGTTATTCAACTTGGTACTTTCTGGATATACATTTTATTGTTTCTGGACATGGTCAATTGTGTGTTTCTGGATATTCAAATTGGTACTTTCTGGATATACATTTTATTGTTTCTGGATATTCAATAGATAGTTTCTGGATATACATTTTTGTAGTTTCTGGATATATCATTGGCCTTGCCCAAGGACATGGCCATATCCCTTGGCATAGTACATTGCCAGTTTAAAAGTTTCTGGTTATTCAACTTGGTACTTTCTGGATATACATTTTATTGTTTCTGGACATGGTCAATTGTATGTTTCTGGATATTCAAATTGGTACTTTCTGGATATACATTTTATTGTTTCTGGATATTCAATAGATAGTTTCTGGATATACATTTTTGTAGTTTCTGGATATAGCATTGGCCTTGGCCAAGGACATGACCATATCCTTTGACCTAGTACATTGCCAGTTTAAAGTTTCTGGATATTCAAATTGGTACTTTCTGGATATACATTTTAATGTTTCGGACATGGTTAATTGTGTGTTTCGGATATTCAAATTGGTACTTTCTGGATATACATTTATTTGTTTCTGGATATTCATTTGATAGTTTCGGATATACATTTGAAGGTTTCGGATACTCATTTTATAGTTTCTGGATATCAATGCACTTACCAACTGTCCACATTTATTACTCTTTGAATTCAATAGTAAGTATATCCGTAAACTATCAATTCTATATCCGTAAACTATCAATTCTATATCCAGAAACTATCAAATGTATATCAAGAAATTATCAAATGTATATCAAGAAACTATCATCAATTTCTGGATATGCACCTACCACATTTCTGGATATACAATCACATACTTCTGGATATACATTTGATAATTTCTTGACAAGTTCAAGGCCAAGGCCAAATCCATGACAAGTTCAAGGCCAAGGCCAACTTGTCCATGGCAATGGCCAAGGCCAAGGCCAAGTCCAAGGCTTGGCCATGGCCTTGGGTTTGACCATGGCCTTGGCCTTGGACTCCTGGATATCAATGTACTTACCAACTGTACACATTTATTTCTGGATATGCACCAACCACATTTCTGGATATAAATTCACATACTTCTGGATATATAATTGGCCTTGGCCTTTGGACTTGGCCATGGTCAAGGCCAAGGCTAAGTACAAAATCAAGGTCAAGGACAAGGTCAATGCCAAAGCCAATAAGCAATTTATGGATATGTACCTAACACATTTCTGGATATACATTTTTGGTACTTCTGGATATCATTAATATAAATTTCTGGATATGTACCTTACACATTTCTGGATATACATTTTTGGTACTTCTGGATATCATTTATATAAATATCTGGATATAATTTATATAAATATCTGGGTATGGATATAGAGATTAAACCTGTAGGCTGGAGAATATCGATTTGTGTAGCCTGGAGAATATCGATTTGTGATATTTCTGAATATCTGTCATGTAATTGAGCTTCCATTTATGCTATTGATGGATAGATCCAAAATTACGTAGATCAATCTCTGGAAATGTACAATAACAATCGACCTTATTACAATAAACGTTGATTAAAATTAAAAACAGTAGTTGTTGATTTGGTTCATATTACCTGATTTAATCAATATCGATTTCTGTATTGTTTCTTGATATTCATTTTGATTGAACTGTCCTGCTCGTCTCCATTTTGCTGTGATCGTTGTAGTGCGTCTTTATCTAGGTTTTTGTAGGTTTTTGGATAATAGAACCGGTTTAATTGAAAAATATTGAATCTATCCGGTTTAATAGGTTTTTGCCGGTTTTTGAATATAATAAAAAACCCGTTTCTCCATACAGATATGGAGAAACGCGTTTTTCAACAGACCAACTCCCAAATAAATGAGTCTGGATTTTATTTACCTCACTCATTTGTAATCCTATATCTCCGTATATGTATAACTAGTTGTATTCAATGGCTGCCTTCACCTTTTTAACTCCAATATGTGTTCTGATTCTTGTGGTATGTTCCTTAATATGGTGTATGGTGCATATATCTATTATATAGTTGTTGAGCTTTGGGGTATTCCCTTGCAGACTCAATAAAGTTGTTGTTTTTGCCTAAGGAATATTTTTTTTTTTGGAAAACTACCAATCAATGCAACGTATTAACACCTTGTTTACACTTAATGCAATGTATCACAAGATTGCCACTTAATGCAACATACTTGTCAAATTCGTTTCAAGTAATGAAATTTTCGTTTCAGATAATGCAACGTACTTTGTATTACATTTACATTATTTGAAACAAATATTGCATTATTTGAAACGAATTTGACAAGTATGTTGCATTAAATGGTTTGTGGTCAATTGCATTAAATGTAAATAAAGTGACAGTACGTTACATATGCTGGTTATTCAAAAAAAAAAATTAATTATTGGAACAGAGGAGAAGTATTATTTTTTTTATCGTCACAATTATTAAAACATTGATGATTATAATCTTCTTACTAACAAGTTAAGAAGGTTCAGCCTTCAAATTAACATAGCAAAATATATGATACAAACAAAAACTAAAATAAATACAGTGTGTACGTAGCTGCCTCTTCTTTTGGTGGCAATAATGCTTAGTAATCATCGTAAAACTTCTATCACGGCATAATAAGCAAGCAACAGAGGAAGGGATGCAATTGTTCCAAATATGACCCTGAAACTCCAAATATTCTTTGTTAACAAGTGAATAATTCATCAAACATTCATCTGTTAACCATAAAATTTCCACTTATACTTGCAGTGTTTATAATTTCTTTTTACAAATTTAAAAGTAACACAAATTTAGAGATAAATGGACAAGCTTTAAAACTTACGCAGTGCTAAGCACATTCGCGTGCAGTCCATATTCTTTTGCAAAAATGAATGAGGTGAGTGATTGTGGCAATGCTGCCTGTAAATAGCGAAATTAATCAAAAATGATCATTTAAAAGACACACCAAAATCATCTCGGTCTCACTAAATCATAGATAGTCTTTATCATATACTCCCTCCGTGCCACCTTAGTGTAGACTATGGTGGTGGGCACAATAACTAAGAAATATTATTAAGATAATGAAAATGTGTGGTAGAAAATGAAGAGAGATAATGAGTGGAGTGAATAGTAGGTTGGTTGAATAAATTGTATGGTGAAAAATGAAGAGAGAGAATGAGTGGGTGGGGTAGGGAAAATAAAAAATAATAAAAATTTTTCTAATTTTGGCAGTCTACACTAAGGTGAGACGGATGAAAAAGGAAAGAAGTCTACACTAAGATGGGACGGAGGGAGTATTTTGTTTACTTATTGTAATAGTATTCATATTCCTCATTAAATATATATATATATATCCATCCATACAATACAATGTCGATAATAAAATTTAAGTCTTTCACTATAGAAAGTCTCCATCAATTATTCTTCATATTCTAATATCATCAAGATTGTATATATATAAAGGGGGAGTTAAAGGTAAGAACAATTACTGAAGAAAAATAACAGGAGTAAAACAAAAATATTTCGGGATCTTACTCACTTTCTTTCTTTTATTAACACACTCTCTTGTAATTTCCTTGCATCCAAATGAATAATACTGGGCCTTTAAATTGGCTCTACAAAAGACAATATATTAACTACTAATTAATCCTATTAATACTACTAATTACCATGACTCATAATCACCAATTCAATTCCCGTAAATCCCTCATTACTACCCATTTATTCTCGTTACTAACTGAAAAATAACTCCTAAATTATTATTGTCTTTAAGACAATTTCAAACACAAATTCAAATGACAACATTTAAGTTATTTCCAACAAAACTCCCCCATAACTTAAATGCTCCTTCCATCTCTCGTGCCAACGCTTTTCTTGCACTTATTGAGAAGTACCCTCGGTAATGGTTTTGTGAACATGTCCGCTACTTGCTCTTGACTCGCAACATGAACTAACTTCACACTTCCATCTTTTATACGATCTCGGATAAAATGGAACCGAACATCTATGTGCTTACTCCTTTCATGATTGATCGGGTTCTTTGCCAACTCGATCACCGATTTGTTGTCAACTTTAATGACTGTCGTGCCCTCTTGCTTTAATTTCATTTCGCTTAGTAGACTTCTAAGCCAAACTGCATGACACACACACCACGATGCTGCCACGTACTCCGCTTCACATGTCGAAAGTGTTACTATTGGTTGCTTCTTCGAAAGCCAAGTGAACGCCGTACTTCCCATGAAAAACACATATCCAGATGTGCTCTTTCTGTCATCAACATTTCCACACCAATCGCTATCGGAGTATCGAACAACCTTGTACTCTTCACCTTTAGAGTAAAACATTCCAAGTGTCTTTGTTCCTTGAACATACCGAAGAATGCGCTTTAGCGCTTTCCATTGAATATAAACTGGCTCCTCCATAAATCGACTTACAATTTCAACACTTAAGCAAATATCTGGTCTCGTGCATGTGAGATAGCGTAAGCTCCCCACCAAACATCTAAATTTGTTTGCATCAATGCGCTCTCCCCCATCAAATTTAGAGAGTTTAGCGCCTGGCTCCATCGGTGTTGTCACCGGACTGCATTTTCCATCTTGTACTTCTTCAAGATTTTCTTTGCGTATGACTCTTGTGACACAAAGATACCCGTCTCTTCTTGCTTAATTTCCAAGCCAAGAAAATACTTCATCAAACCCAAGTCTGTCATCTCGAACTCTCTCATCATCGTGCCCTTAAGCTCTTCTATCATCTTACTGTCATTTCCCATGAAAATAAGATCATCAACATAAAGAGAAACAAATAACATGTTACCTTCCTTCTTCTTCACATAAAGCGCCGGTTCATAAGGACATTGAATGAAACCATTTTCCTTGAAATAAGTGTCAATTCGTGTATTCCATGCGCGAGGTGCCTGTTTTAAGCCATAAAGCGCCTTTTTTAACTTTAGCACCTTGCTCGCTTCTCCAACTTCGACATATCCAGGTGGTTGCTCTACGTAAACCTCTTCTTCGAGAATACCATTCAAGAATGCTGACTTGACATCCATTTGAAATATTGGCCAATTGAACTGAGCAGCTTGTGAAATAAGCAAACGGGTTGTCTCCATTCTTGCAAGCGGAGAAAAAACTTCATCATAGTCAATCCCCGCTTTTTGATTGTACCCCTTTGCAACAAGTCGTGCCTTGTACCGTTCTATCTCTCCTTGTGCATTCATCTTTTTCTTGAACACCCACTTTACACCAATGGGCTGAACTCCCTTAGGCAAATCTACCAACTCCCAAGTGTTGTTGCGATTTATTGCCCTGATTTCCTCATGCATGGAAACCTTCCATTTTCCATCTCGGACCACTTCTTCAAAACTAATGTCTTCCGTATCTGCCAAAAGACACACTAGATGCATTTCTTCTGTTGAATCATACAAATCTTGTATACTTCGCGTTCTGAGCTGTCGAGATTCACTTTGCGCCTCTGCTACTGTTTCTGTCTGCGCCTATGGAAGCGCCTCTGTAAGCGCCGGTGTAAGCGCCGGTGTTGGCGCCAAAACTGAGATCTCTGCGTCTTCACTGCTCCTCTGTGTTGAACTATTCCAGTCTCACTCACGTGCTTCATCTACACGTACATCACGGCTTACTATCACATTCATGCTTAATGGGTCAAGCAACTTGTACCCCATTATGTTCTCATCATACCCAATGAAAACATATCTCTTGCTCTTGTCTTCAAGCTTTGTTCTTCGCTGATCTGGTACATGTGCATAAGCCAAGCTACCAAAGATTCTGAAATGGGTCACTGTTGGTCTTTGTCCGCTCCAAGCTTCTTGTGGTGTCACGTTATCCAACCTCACATGTGGACAACGATTCTGAACATAAACGGCACACTGGACTGCTTCTGCCCAAAACTCTTTAGGCAAATTCTTGCTTCTTAACATTGAAAGAACCATATTAAGTATAGTCCGATTCTTCCTTTCAGCCACTCCATTCTGTTGAGGGGAATATGGAGCGGTAAGAAATCTCCTTATGCCTTCCGAGGAGCAATACTCCTTGAAAGCTATTGAAGTATACTCTCTACCACTATCAGATTGTATAGCCTTAATGTGTTTTCCCGTCGACTTCTCTACCATCACTTTGAACCGTTTGAACACCTCGAACGCCTCTGATTTTTCTTTCAAGAAATAAACCCAACATTTTCGTGAGAAATCATCAATAAAGGAAATAAAATACATTTTACCGCTGAATGACATAGGTGTGATTGGGCCACATATGTCGGTATGAATTAGCTCAAGGATTCCTTTAGATCGATATTCTGCCATCTTTTGGAACGAGGCTCGTGCTTGCTTCCTAAGCACACATTCTTCACAAAATCTCCCCCCATATTCAATGTCTGGAAGCCCGTATACCATGTTTTTCCTTACTAACACTTTCAAACCACCATTATGTAGATGACCAAAACGCAGATACCATAGGAGCGCTTTGTCTTCTACGTTGACATGTAAACACTTCGCTTGTATACCCTGCAAGCTCAACTTGTACATTCTGTTTCTTCCCATCTCTACACACGCAACCAAGCGCCCATGCTTGTCCTTCAACTGCATTTCACGATCTTTCAATAACATTGAGAATCCTTTTTCCGTGAGTTGTCCCATACTCAAAATGTTGGTCTTGAGATCAGGTACATAGTAAACATCTTGGACTGAGCCTATCAATCCATCCTTCTGCAAATAACACACCGTGCCGATTCCTTTGACTTCCACCTTTGATGCATCTCCAAAGGACACATAACGGCATTCGTCCTTTCGAATCTCTTTGAATAGGAACTTGTGACCACACATATGGTTACTTGCGCCTGAATCGAGATACCAAACATTCTCACTATTGGTATTGTCTTCATTCCGCACCATCATCAGAAGGTTTTCATGCCCTTCTCCTTCTAAGGTCAGATTCATCGTCTCATCCACTCTTTTCTCACTATAACAATTCTTTTATTAACACACTCTCTTGTAATTTCCTTCACGACTGCTGCCTTGATTGCCACGCCCAATTCCATGACCTCCGCGGCTACCTCCTCTACCTCTACCACCTTGAGAATATAGCGCCTTCTCATCTTTGACTGTCGCCTTTGTTTGGAGCGCTTGCTCAAGCGTCTCCTCCTTCTTTTTCTTCTTTCGTTGTTCGTGTGCCTCCAGAGAACCGGCAAGATCATCGACTGTGAGCGTCGCAAGGTCCTTTGATTCTTCTATTGCGCACACAACATTCTCAAAATTGTCGGTTAACGATCTCAAAATCTTCTCCACAACTCGCTCATCGGTTAACGTTTCGCCATTACGAGTGAGTTGGTTCACCACAGCTTGTACACGCGTGATGTAGTCAGATACTGTTTCTGACTCCTTCATCTTCATGCCCTCTAACTCGCCACTAAGAGTTTGGAGACGCAGTTGCTTAACTCGGTCGGCTCCTTTATACACTTTTGCTAAAATGTCCCACGCTTCTTTTGAAGTAGTTGCACCGGCAATCTTCTCAAAGCCTGACTCGTCAACGGCTCGGAACAACATGTATAGTGCCGCACTATCCTTCGATCGTAACTCTTTCAACGCCTTGTTTTGAGCCGCCGTATATCCCGTGGTGTTTGTTGGTTCTTCGAAACCTTCTTCGACCACCTCCCATGCATCTTGAGATCCGAGAAGAGCTTTAATTTGAATGCTCCAGTTACCGTAATTCTCTTTCGTTAGTCGTGGTAGCGGCATTTGACCCATCATATTCGCCATAGGCTCTAATACCACTTTGAAGAAAAATAACGAGTAAAACAAAAATATTTCGGGATCTTACTCACTTTCTTTCTTTTATTAACACGCTCTCTTGTAATTTCCTTGCATCCAAATGAATACTACTTGGCCTTTATATAGGCTCTACAAAAGACAATATATTAACTACTAATTAATCCTATTAATACTACTAATTACCATGACTCATAACAACCAATTCAATTCCCGTAACTCCCTCATTACTATCCATTTATTCTCGTTACTAACTGAAAAATAACTCCTAAATTATTATTGTGTTTAAGACAATTTCAAACACAAATTCAAATGACAACATTTAAGTTATTTCCAACAATTACGGAAGCAAAAGAGAAGGATTAATGTATACTTGTATGATTGCAACGCGTAAAATGTCCCCACGCAAACCTACGGCAATAGAACCGATTGCTATAGTCATTGGTCCAACGATAAACCTCAATATCATTCCGTAGGTAGCTAGACCAACTCCACATGCTATTATTTTTTCTTGAGCCGCCATGAATAACCCTGCATGCATGTATAGGACAATCCTCACAAGTTATTAAATTAATGTTCCCATATATAACGTTGATTCTAAGTTCCACTGATGAAGCCCCACTAGAATATATTCTTACATGGGTGGGTTCATATATTTGTACATGAGAGAATATAATTATCAATTGGTGTTCAATAATAAAAGATATTCTCACCCATGCAGAACATGCTAATGCCTGCACCTGCTCTTGACATGATTAATATAGAACCTTCCATGATAGTGGGCATTTGTAAACTCCATCTGTGGGCATTCATATGAGCAAAAATATCTGAAATAAGTCATTCAGATCCTCCCAAGGCGATTACAAACGCAAGTGAAATGTTACTCATGCTGTAGTTACAAAACAAGCCATGCAGAGCTCAAACAAACTGAGAATATTGGTCACATACCTGTTAGCTAAGCATGCCCATACGACACCAAAAACACAAGCATAAGTGTTCGGATTCTTGCAAAGTTTTAGTGCCACAATCTTCATCACCACCAACAGTGAAGGCTTAGTTTGTGAAACTATACTACCCCCTTCTAAATCATTCACGGAAAAAGCATCTGAATATCCCCCTAAATCAAGTTTCGTACGTCTAAACTCCAACATCGACAATAGCATCATAAACCACAAAACAGATTGCACCACAAACGACTGTACAACAAGGTCCGCACCAACATCCCCATACATGGCTTTCATAAGGGGTACCCCTACTACAAGAGTGTTATTTAAACTCGAGAGAGAGAAACTCGTAATAGACCAAGAAAATTTATGATTACTACCTTTTTTACCACAGTTAGTCCAGAGGGCTAAAATTAGAAGAATGATGGATTTGGAAATAACATCTGCGGCAATGAAGGGATAGTTAAGTCGAAAAGGGTCAACATGGAGAGTGAACTCAAAGGTGAAGAGAGGTAGGATAAAGTAACAATTTAGCCGGTTTATGGCATCGGTTTGATCAGGTGTAAACATGTGCCACCATTTGACGGAACCGTAACCTAGGAATAAAGCTACAAAGAGAGGTATCATGGCTGATAATACCTTGTAAATGTCATCCCACCCTATCATATTTTTTGGCTCTTTGGTACATAAAATCTAAAATATGTTTAGGAGAAATGGGTTGTTCTTAGTTACTGACTACAGAATGGAGCTCTTATACAAAGACTGACAAAAAAAAAATTGCTGACGAAACCAGTGAGTGCATAGATTCCATGCCTTAATTAAGTGGATGTCGAATTCGATACTTTTTATTATTCTCTGCAGAATGTTGTAATCATTTGGAGAGGAATGAATACCTTTTGTGTTAGGAAATATAGTGGTTTTTCGAAATGAAATTACAGAGTTAAATGAACAAGGTTTGGAGACAATCTTCATAAGATAGAAATTTCCCTTGTACTAGAGTGCATGGTTGAATGGAAATCGTAGGTAAAATGCTATGTAGAAGAACTTTAAAACGTTGAATGCCGCAAACAGTGTGCATGGTTGAATGGAAATCGTATGTAAAATGCTACTTTAGAAGCACTTTAAAACGTTGAATACCGCAAACTAATGACTGTTTCAGAATTTTCAAACTCCAGAGAAAAACAATGGTGTCATTTTGTGAATAGGCACATCCAGGATCAGGTGGGACTAGACCGTCTGTCTAATCACAATCGATTGTACCTATGAGACATGTAGCCGGTCTGACTAGAAACAGCGAGCCACCACCATGGATTTCATTTGCAGCAATTCGAAATGTCACTCCACCCACCGGTTGAGACGAATGAAACTATAAGGCTCCTTAGCTCTCGGTAGTGATGCATATGTAAACATCTAGAGCACCTAATTAGTGAAGCATATGTAAACCTCTAGAGCACCCAATGCAACATGCATGTGTCTGCACGTGAAAATCTAAGGAAAAATGTGTTTTTCCTAGTTACTAGGAAAAATGTGTTTTTAAATGTGCAGTGACATTTTTGTAAATAAGGAGAATTTCGTATGCGATGGCATTTGTGTAAATAAGTGAAACTTCGCGTGCGTTGGGTATCATGGTCGTGGCTAATGTTGGGAAAATGGTTGTCTCTGAGCAATAATTGTCCCATACCAAGTGTAGAAGGAAGAGATAACAAGTATGCCACATCCATATGAAAAGTAATAAAAGACAAGAAACGCAAGATTTCTTCACCCACTTCATCCCACAATTGACCAATATTTGGGGGTACTACCAAGCCAGCATATTCACTGATATTAAAATATGTGATATTACAATCAAATCCCGTTATTTCCCCCAAGAATCATCACTCTCTCAATGTTAAGACACCATAGACATAACTTAGGCCACCCATATAATGCTCCTAAGGGAACACCAATTACCTACTAATGTCTTTAACTGTCTTTGTGGATCTCACATATTCTCTCTAACTAAATTCCCTAACACTATTAATATTGGCTGCAACTTGGTTTATATATGCATACAAGTACAAAACCTAATCTAAATAGGAAAACTAGAAATACTACTATTTCCTAATTCTACACAAATAAGGAATCCCAAGTAATCATAGATTACTTCAATTCGACTTCCTTGGTTTTGACTAACAACCCAACAATCTCCCACATGGAGACTAAACCAATTCCTGTGACTACCTCCATCAAACTCCCACCTGAGAATGCCATCCAATCATTGTTATCGGTTCCTTTTGTGGTTGCCCCAAGCCACTAAGACGAGTTGAATTGAATGAGTCCTCAACCTGTTGCACAGATTCCTTCCTTTGAGTCTTCATCCTTGTGATCTTCCTTTCAACTATCATGCCTCGTCTTCTAGTATCCACCTATAAACAATGTGATAACAACATGTTTACATGTCTTGGTCCTTACAAATCTCCCAAGCAACCGATCACATCCCTACTTCTCGTGGATCCGTTCATGTTGATGTCGTTGACTTCAAGTCCATAATATGGGACGGCGTGACCCATCAACCCACGAATATACCGATTCTTGAGACAGTTTCACTTCTCAATGTGGCCATCTTGGCTTCGCCACCTTCGCATCTAGGACTCCTCTCCAGGAACCCCATGCGGAAGTTTTGTATGTGGTGTATAACAAACTACACCCAAGATACCAAGTTATCTTCTTGAGTAATCCTTCATATCATGGAATTAGCAGGCGACCACCGACCTTCGATATCCCACTGCTTATGGAGACCATATTTATCTTATCCCTCTACATGTTCTCTACATCATACAATTGCATGAATCGTGTTCCTCTGTTACATGTACTATATACCCCTGCTGCACATAATTTTGCACGAAATCTGCCCCAATCCGAATTCTGCATGAAATTTGCACCGTACCGAAATTTGCACCGCATGAAAATTGGTATGTGCTGAAAATCTATTCACCGTATGAATTCTGCACGAAATCTAGTATGTACCGAAATCTATGCACCGCACGAAATCTGGTATGTACCGAAATTTGTGCACCGAAATCTGTCCGCACGAAATTTGTACTGTACATACTATGCAAGCTGCTCCACGTACTCCACACACAAAGTCCATGTAGTCCACACCCATCAAAACTTAGAAACTTACCGTTCTTTCTTTTCATGACTTCATATCTCCGTATACGTTGCCCAAATTTGATGCCATCAAATTTTCACGTCGATCCATCCCAACCGATCTTCACTGCTCCCACCAAATTCTCAATGACACCAGATTCACCTAGATAAGCGTAGCCCTGAACCAGTCAGGATCTCTGCAACCCTGATCTTGAATATGTTATTAGAATAATGAGGGTTAGATGAAGTCAATCAAAATAGGGAATAGATTAAATGATTTGAATGCCTCAATTGATTATGATGCTAGAGATACATATTTATAGGATTACAATGAGGAGGTAATCTCCTAGAAGGAGAATGTTTCTAATCTAATACAAAGATTGTGTTTTGTAATCTATTACAAGGATAGTGTTTCCTAATCTATATATGTAACAATAAATACTTTGAATATAATATAATGTTTTGGGTTTCGGCCAAAAAAGGATTTTGTGTCGAGGGGGTTGAATAAAGAAAAAAAGTTGTGTTTCGGCCAAAAAGGGGTTTTGAGCCGAGGGGGTTGAATAAATAATTTTTTTAGGGTTTCGGTCAAAAGGGGTTTTGAGCCGAATGGGTTATAGTGGTTTAAGAGGGGCGGGGGGGGGGTTTGCTTTGAGAGTTTTGCCGATATTGGTGGTTGAAGGGGGGGGGGTAGTTTTGGCCTTGGGGTTTTGGTGTATAAGGTTGTCTTTAGGTCGGCCAAAATGATACAGATAGTAGATTCTATCCAGAAGCTTTCCCAACAATCGTCCTGTGAAGTAGGAGTTGGGCAGGTTGGTTAACAGACAAAAATTTTTTACTTGAAACAAGAGCAAGTTTTATACTGCAAACTGGTTGGATCACAAGAAAGTTTGGAATGTATGTTTTGTGTGTGAGAGATAATAATGTGGGTAAGGCTGTGAATGATGCAAATTTGGGTTGTAGGGTTTATTGGTGGATGGCAGAAGCATTGTAGTATTTGAGGGTGGGGCGGGGTTTTGGCGGAGAAGTCCTATTATGGATCTTATAGCTCTGATACCATATTAGAATAATGAGGGTTAGACGAAGTCAATCAAAACAGGGAAGAGATGAATTGAATTGAATGACTCAATTGATTATGATGCCAGAGATACATATTTATAGGATTACAATGAGGAGGTAAATTTATAGGATTACAATGAGGAGGTAATCTCCTAGAAGGAGAAGGTTTCTAATCTAATACAAAGATTGTGTTTCCTAATCTAATACAAGGATTGTGTTTCCTAATCTATATATATAACAATATATACTTTGAATATAATAGTGTAAATGTTAGAACATGTGTTGCCAAGAGTGTCATTCCCTATGTTGCCAAACCAGTGTTGCCACTGGTGTTGCCACAGGTGTTGCCATTTGGATTTGGCAACACCAGAATAGTTACTGTATTTTTCACTAATAATAATGTGTAAATATCAGTTTTTAGTCTGCTGTTTGTGAGCTTGAATAGGTCAATAGAAAGTGCCCAGGAGTGATTTACGAAGAGATGAAGAAAATTACATATAAACATGTTGTTTATATGTTTAATTGGTGACCAAGTAAAAGAGCTATTGTTTAGCTATTCAGGGGGAGATTAGGATAGATTAAAAGTTATCTACAACAGATATGTACAAGCAAGAGAAGCCATGAAGACCAAGTCTTCTACAAATGAGGCGAGAAGAGCTAAAAAGGTGGAAACAACTTCAAGGCTGTTAGCTGATCATTATGAGTAGGCCCCAAATTTTGGAGGCCTATATAAAGTGCAGTCGATATACATTTGAGATCATCCAATTCAGAAGACATGCACAAATCTGCACAAGAAAGAATTCTGCTCTTCAAGTGTCGCCATTCAGTGTTGGCAACACTTGATCCAACACTCGAGAGTTTCACATATAACTTTGTATTTTCGTGAGGTTTTGAGTGTTAGTATTCAGAGAGAAATCTTTATTTATTGTTCCTTGAGTTAATGATTATTTATCATTAAGGGAACTTTTTCGACCTTGTATTGAATTTATTATATATAGAAAGATCTTGCCCTCCTGGCACCCATCAAGTTATATATTTATATAACTTGATAAAAATATATTTCTTGTGTATTGTTATTTATTTTCGCTGCAAATTAGATTTATTTCTATTTATTTGTTGTTTTTGAATTGGTGTGTGATGTTGTTAGTGTTGCCGATACTAAGGACAACACTTGTGAGTTTCCTCTCATTTTGTGAGTTTCATCTCACTTTGCTAAGCCATAGACAATTACAATTGGTATCAGAGCCTAGCACTTGATATACTAAGTATTTTGATCCTTTTGTCATGGCTTATGATCCTGCTAATCCTAATCAGAAAAGATTATCGGTTTTAGATGGATCAAATTATGCTTATTGGAAGATTCGTCTTCGCTCGCATATCAAATCAATCGACCTTCGAGCTTGGCGATCTGTTTCAAATGGTTATTCTCTTCCATTACTCCTTCCGGATGAAGATGGTGACATTCAAGTCAAACCTGATTCTGAATAGACAATTGAAGAAAATAATCTTGCTAGTTTCAATGAAAAGGCACTAAATGCTATCTATGAATGGGTTGACATGCACATGTTCAAACTCATTCAAAATAGTCCCACTGCAAAAGATGCTTGGGATACTTTATAAAGATTTTGTGAAGGAGATGGTAGTGTCCGAGAAACAAAGCTTAGAGGTCTTACTAGAAAATTTGAAAGATTAAGAATGGGTGAAAACAAAGATATTACTTCTTATTTTGAAAAGTTGATTGATATTTCAAATGCTTGTCAAGTATTAGGAGAACCTTTTACAAATAAACAACTTGTTTCAAAAGCCATTCATACTCTTCTCGAACGTTTTAATATTAAAGTTTTGGCCTTTGAAGAGGCCCATAATCTTTCAACAATGGATATTAACTCCTTGATGAGCATTTTGAAAATTTTTGAAATGAATCTTAGTGAACAAACCGAGGCTTCAAAATGCAAAAATGTTGCCTTAAAAGTCGAATCTTCGGACACATGTGGACGATGAAGATGAAGCCTTCGAGGAGTTAGATGAGAATACTAGTGTAGCTTTACTTGTAAAGAAATATAACTCCATGCTTAGGAAATTTAACAATGTGCAGGTAAAAGCTAAAGACCAACCGTCCAAAACGTCTAGTTTTGTGCCAAGAAGAGTTCCTCATCTGAACCAAAAAGACACCTTACCTAGATGAGCTTTCACATAAAAGTCTCGGTCCGACCCCAAACACATTGAATCTATTCAATGTCACACTTGTTCCGGTTGGGGTCATTATGCCAATGAATGTGATAATACCTTGAGAAAGGCGGGCAAAAATATGTGGGTGTCTCTTAGTGATGGAGAGGAGGGAGGAACGAAGAAAGATGAAAAGGTAGAGCAAGTGGTTATGTTGGCCACGGTAGAGGAGCTGGCTTCGACAGAAGGTGTTACCTCAAGTGTTGTCCCAGATATGACAACACCTGACACAACACTTGTGACTTCTTCAGAAAGTGTTGCCTCAAGTGTCGTCCAGGAAATGGCAACACTT
>JAFEMH010008059.1:0-65580 GCA_022495995.1 Adenophora triphylla var. japonica | reverse complement strand
ATAGACATTGAAAAATGGCACCTGATAAGAGAAAAAATTAAAGTCTTTCAATTCTACAAAACATAGTTTCAGTCTTCCTAGTCGTATCCAGTACCGATACAAACTTCAATGCTAGTTAAAAAGATAGCTTTAGGATTTGCTGGCGCGGAATTCGATAAATCATTATATAAGCAAAATCGCGGATCTAGTTGCTATGATCTTTCACTTCAACATGCTTTATAATGGTCGTCGATTAAATTGTTTACCCGAGAAGAGAGGGAGACGGGAGAGTGAGCTGAGGCCGGTAGAGGTGCGTCAAGAAAGAGAAGAGGGTATTTTTTTTCCGAATTTAATCCTCAGCTAGCTCTTTGTTTTTTGTGAAATTGAATCTAAGTCACTCTTACTCTTTGTGTGGCGGTTATTCTTGAGGGTGTATTGTAATATAGACTAGTACTTCCATGGGTAGGGGTGCCCGAGAGCACACGGTGACGATCTGACATGAAATATAGTGTGTTTGAGATCAAACTCTCAAGAAATGCATAAGTCTAGTATCTATTTCATCAAATTGTAAACTCTTAAAATTTTCATTTGGATTGCAAGAACGACAATAGTAATGATCCATTACATACATAATAGTTCATGATTTTTAATTGAACATTTCAAAAATAAATCTTGTCTACTTTGGTATTTGTTACAAAAAAGAAAAATAGAAAGTAAAATCACATTCTACAATATAGCCAAAATAAGATTGACAAAATACAATTTTATTATTATAACCAAAAAGAAAATTATAAGAAAGTATGATTTCAATTTGTCACTAAAAGTTAACCAAAATTACAGTAATTCCAAATCCTTGCTCACCCACTTTCCCTCTTTTCCCTCACCCCCTTACCTCACCCTCTTTCATGTAACCTCAAACCCGCTCACTATTCCTTTGAGTTGCGGTCTTTTCAAACTTTCAATACTATTATAGAGAAATCATGCTCTAAAAATGATACAGCTATCAAAAATAAAATCTTGACCCGAAGTATATCAATTATTCTTGAATGCCTGCAATAACAAAGCTAAGTAGCAAGACATTGGAAACAAATTGCAAAATATTCCTGAATAACAATAGCAATCTCACCTTATAAGATATCTCCCCCAAACTTTTCGGCACTTTCAAGAAAGTTTGACTTGAGTGAATAAAAGTACTCGATTTTCCAAAAGCTTGAAATATATGTTACTTATTGCATGGAAAATATCACATCCGAGCCTTAAATAGAGATTTGAGTTGGTGTTCTCCATGAGCTGAAAAGAAAATGCTTATTAAGATAATATCATAACATTATGCAAATTATGTGCACTAAATTTGATTATACTTGCAAAAGTTTTACTAGATTTGAAGAAAGAGCCAGAATTAGTACCCTCAAGTCGATACTGATTCATCAACCACTTCCCAATCCTACCCTCTTCCATTCAAAACACTTTCACTCCAACTATTACTAATTGTAACCCACCCAATCCTACAACTCCTTTATGTAAAACTTCATACACTCACACTTCTATTCATTTTTAACCTAAAAAAATAACAACACCCATCCACCCTTGTATTCTTATTCAACATAGTACAGGTCTCCAAAGATAGAAAAGACAACTTAATTATAGTCATGTTTACTGCCTGCAAATTGACGTTTATGTATTCTTTTTTCTCATTTTTTGTTTGTTAAGGTGTATCTCGTAGGGTTTTTATAGATATGTTTGGAGGAATTTACCTTTGTTCTTGTCTCTCAAAGTTGTTGCTTCTTGGTTATGTTCTCTCTTTGTTCTTTTCTTTCTACTTAATTTACAATAATGACACAAAAACTTACATACCTCCCCACGATGATTTTTCCATTCGAGAAGATACATTTGAAGGTGTTGTTGAGTGGGTCCAGGAAAGAGAGAAAATGAGTCATAGAAAATAGTAAGGCTGATGAGTCGTTATAAGTATTATTAAAGTGATTCCCATGCTAATAAATAAATATTATATACTTTCGTTCATAGAAAATGAGGGCAACTTATCAATAAGACTCTAATCAAATTTTGATCGTAATTTTATGAAAATTTAAGAATATATTTATTCAATTATAAAAATTGTTATTGTTTTCACCATTAGAAATACTATCAATAACAATTTTTAAAATTCATCATGGAAATATCTATATTTTCTCTATAAAATTATTCATATTTTTTTTATAAAAATATGTCAAAATTTGATTGCAGTTGATTCAACGAAATAAAGGAAGTGGTCGGATCTCAGCACTTTTATTTTTAAAAAGTATATTACAAAAGTAACAAAAATGCCATGAGTCGAGTTAAATTGCAAATTGAGATAAAGTGGAGACCAGGGCGCCGATATACACAACCGGCACCACTTGCTTGTTTTTTTCCAAAATAAAGGAGTGATCGGGATCTACACACTTATTTATTTTTAAAAAGTATATTATAAAAGTATCAAAATTCCATGTCGGTTAAATTGTAAATTGAGAGAAAGTATAGGACGGTCGGTACACACAACCGGTACTCACTTGCTTGTTTTCTTTCCATTTACATTTGAATTGAAAATCTTGGTACACATTGCCAATTTCCAAATAAAAGTTATGTATACTGCGACTACATTATTATACGCCCGTACCCGTCCCACGTGAATGAAATTTTTTAGTCAAATTGATGTAACTTTAATCAATAATTTAAGATAAAAAATAGTGATTCTAATAAAAATTTAACTTTTTTATTATAACACAATTAATAATATTTTTTCAATAATGATTTTTAGATTTTAGATTTTTATAAGAATTATTATTTTCTATTTAAATTAATAGTTAAAATTATTGCAATTTGATTAAATGAGTCTTGCGTGATGGAGTGAGTATGTATTGAAATAGAAGCCGAAGCAAATCTACAATCGTAGGATCAAACAAATTGAAAAGAAATCCAACGATTTTAAAATAAAAAAGTTAAAGCTGATTAATAATAGCCTTTTAGGATCGTAGCAGGTTATGGATCGAATCTCGAGCCATACCTTCAATGTTTTCATAATACGGATTGTGTATCTGTGCGTGTTTTGAATGGTAAATCCCAACCCCTCTTTATGCTTTTCCCAAGTTAAAATCGTCAGCAACTTCATTATCAGTGATCGGTCCTATTCATGAGTTCTTTTGTAATATAGATATATAATTACTCCCTCGAATCCAAAAAAGGCAAATGATAATTAGGGCTGCTGATATCATAAGTGTGTCTTCCAACCGATGTACTTGAAAATTATTTTGCATAAGCCACATCATGGCTTCAAATGTCGAAGTAGTTAGTTAAGGAGTTTTCGATAAAATACGTTAAAAAAATTGTTAAATAGCATGTAACTTACACGTGATTAATGTAATTGTTAGTTTGAAATTGTTATCTCTATTATTAAGAGGATTAATTGCAATTTCCTAACTTAAAAGGATTGAAAATAAAAATTATTTTCAACCAACTTATTAATCTTCCCTAATCGCCTCATCCTTTGCCATCACCGCCATTCACAACCACCAGCCACCACCTTCGACACCACACATCATCATAAACCCACCACCTTCCGTCCAAACCACCATTAACACAAAACATCATCACCGCCTCACCCTTCACCACTATAAACATAAAGCCACAACCCCACCACCAAATTCAAGGCTCGAAAACCCATATTCAAAATCAAAACTAATCAAGTCACAAGCCCTTTACGTATCGTCGCTTCCTCTTCCTAGATCTAATTTCAAAATTTGAATTTGTGGCGAGTGAAATTAAGGGTCGTCGGTGGCAGATGGATGGGTGGGTTGTGTTTTCCCTTGAAGTGCAAGGGGAGGGGTGATGGAGGCTCCAAAGTGTGGGGAGATGGAAGGAGGCAGTGGGGAAGGGTAGGGTGGCCGAGGAGAATAGTTTTTTTTTTGTAAAATGAGGGGTGGAAGGGGTATGAATTTGGGAAAAAAAAGCCTTAATGCGTGTGGGGAAGGTGGATTTTTTTTTTCTATTTTTTTTTTTGTAAAAATAATTTTAATTTATAATTTTACAATTTTCTTATGCATTTTTATTTTTTTTATTTCTAATGTAATACTTACAGCGACCCAAAATGAATATTCAAAAAAATTAATTTGCTCATGATTAAAATTAAATTTTTTTTTTCGGATATTCATTTTGGAAAGGATGAAGTAATTAATAATTCATTTTTAAATTTTAATTTATTAAAAATATTATAAAAATATGTTTCTTCCAAAAATGAAATATTTTACTTTTACTTTTAAAATATTTAATATTTCAAAAATAAATTTAACCTTCTACTCTTTTAATTTTGGAATTTTCCTTAAACCCCTTAAAATGAAAATCAACTTCAATTTAAACCAATTTATTAATCACGTGCGTGACACATGGGGTTTAACAAGTTTTTTGACGAATTCCGTTAAAAAAACCCTAAACTAACAAAAAAATTACATTTGAAGCCCTTATGTGGCCACAAAATAATTTCAGCCCCCGCTTGAAAGACCCACTATGATATCAAACCCCAAATTGTCATTTGTCCATCCCAAAGTAAATGTGTAAAAAAGTTTTAAATTTGTTTTGATCAAAAGTAAATTTAATTTTTTTTATATACACTTGTTTTGATACGAAGGAATAGTATTTTTTTCTTATTAGCCGTCAAGTTTTGGTCATATAAAATTGCGTATACTCTCGACGGGCAGATGAGCTTATTATCTTAGAAAAATTCCCCTAAGGCTTTGTGTCCAGATTTTATTCATTTTAAAGAAAACCTTTTTATAAATCCCAAATAAAGAGTTCTTCTTAGATTATAATATCCAAACACCACTAGGCTCCCCTTCTCCTCCCTCCCCTCAACTTCATTTTATCACATCTCTCTCTAAAACACACACACACACACATACAGTAATATCTCATACTCTCCAAACCCTAACTCTAACTCTACAACCCCCTTTCTTCTCCGATTAGTATTGTCCACCAGATTCCTCTCCTCCAGCCATCCCTACTAGTTGTCGGCGAGTCCGCTCCTCGTTCGCGCCTTGCATCATCTTCCCGTGAAACTACGCCAACGCCTCTTTTCGATCGACATAGATTAAGTAGCCTTTTCCTTCGTCTCCGGCGTATCTCTTCAATCGTCGCTCCCCTCCGTTCCACCCACACTAGCGACTCTTTTCCTCCCAGATCTAGTCGAGAAACTCCATATTTGCTCACCACTCACAAGAAGATAGCTGTTAGTGATCAGATTGCCAAAGGAAAATGAAAGTATTTTTTATATTAGTAATAGTTTGTGTGTGCACATTTTTTTTTCAAAAGGTGGAAAAACTGAGTTCTCATGTTATATTTTTGGCCTTTGCAGAAAGTTCCATGGAAGTAAGGTACATTTAGAGATTTGAAATTATTTCACTCTAATGCTCTTCCAAATTAGATATATGCAAGTATGATATACATATGGATTTGGAGTGGATTTTTGGAATCAATTTACTGGATGGATTTGGTGTACAAAGAATCAATTTTGGATTTGTTTTGTTTGTATAACTATTTTGAAATGTTATTTGTGGTTGATCTATGCTTTCTTTTTTTTCATTTAATAAAAATTGGTCTTATACTTTAATAATAGGCAAAATAGTCTTATAAATCAATTATAAGAGGTGATTTGGTCATATAATTAAGTTATAAGAATTGTAAAGTGTAAATTATTAGATTAATTCATTGTTATTATTGAAATTTTTAACTTTTTGGTTGAATTTTTTTTTTCTTATAAGTCAATTATAAAATACAAAGTAGTTATAAGAGGCAAGGCGATCTTATAATTCGAATATAAGAGTTTTAATATGTAAATTATGAGATTAATTCGTTGTTATTATTGAAATTTTTTGTTGAAAAAAATTGTTTTATAATTCAATATAAGAGACAAATTAGTTTTTATAAGTCACTTATAAAAGATGACGTAGTGTTATAAGTATGTTATAAAAGCTAATTGTTGTTTGCCGAATATGATAGTCAACATTAATAAAATATTATAATTTTTATGTTATGTTTGTGAAAAAAAAGTGACTACGATACTTTAATTATAAGAGGCGAATTGGTTTTATATGTTAGTTATAACAGCTGACTGGATTTTGGATACGAGGCGGTTCGAGTCTTTTGCCATCGAGGGTGTATTATGGTATTTTGTATCGATGTGTCATGCATTATTGGGTTTAAAATTCGCCTGAGGGGGGCATTAGAGGAAGTGACCCTATTATCTATTGGCCCACTTCCTCTAGGGCCCCTCATTTGAGATTTAAACCCATTTTAAGAAATGACCTTTTAGTAATTCCTCACACACCCCTCACTATTAAAAGACAAAAATACCCATATTTTAATTTTGTACGCGTCATTAACGTTCATTTCAGGTGACTCATTTCAATTCAAAAACAGAAAATTATAATTTAGTCACTGAAATTTTTAAAGTTATTTATTGGTCACATGACTTTCTGACATTTCAGATCAGTCATTGAACTCAAAATAGTTTCAGTCTGGTCATTTCAGTCTCAAAAAAAAAATTCAATATTAATAACGAATTAATCTCATAATTTACACATTTACAACACTTATAAGTTCTCTTATAATTGACTTATAAATAAAAAATTTCAACCAAAAAAATTAAAAATTTCAATAATAACAACGAATTACTCTCATAATTTATACATTTACAACTCTTATAATTATAAGACTACTTTGACTTTTATAATTGACTTATAAGACAATTTTTTCAACCAAAAAAATCAAAATTTTGAATAATAACAACGAATTACTCTCATAATTTATACATTTACAACTCTTATACATTTACAACTCTTATAATTGACTTATAAACCGATAAGATTTTTAAAAAGTCTTATAAGTAACATATAAGATTTTTAAAAAAGTCTTATAAGTAACTTATAAGACTTTTTAATAAGTCTTATAAGTAACATATAAGACTTTTTAAAAGTCTTATAAGTTAGTTATAAGACCTATTTGAACATTGAAAATTGTGTTGTAAAAAAGTCTTATAAGTAGTAACTTATAAGACTTTTTAATAAGTCTTATAAGTAACATATAAGACTTTTTTAAAAGTCTTATAAGTTAGTTATAAGACCTATTTGAACATTGAAAATTGTGTTGTAAAAAAGTCTTATAAGTAGTAACTTATAAGACTTTTTAAAAAGCCTTATAAGTAACATATAAGACTTTTTTAAAAGTCTTATAAGTTAGTTATAAGACCTATTTGAACATTGAAAATTGTGTTGTAAAAAAGTCTTATAAGTCGTAACTTATAAGACTTTTTAATAAGTCTTATAAGTAACATATAAGACTTTTTAAAAAGTCTTATAAGTTAGTTATAAGACCTATTTGAACATGAAAAATTGACGAACCCAACCACAAAAGCATAACCTCTTTAGTTAAGATATGATTAAGGTCCTGTCAAATTTGAGATGCACTTTTGTTTTACAAATGTTTCCCCCACAATGTTATCGCTTTACCCTTAATTCACGAGATAAGACTTTTTAAAAAGGTCTTTATATAAGTTACGTATAAAACTTTTTAAAAAGTCTTATAAATAATTTATAAGACTTTTTTATACGCAACATATAAGACCTGCTTTAAACAAAATATAACATAATTTTCATAGAATTAGTATTGTATATCAAAAATCAAGTTATAAGAACTAATATGATTACAAATTTACAACTCTTATAATAAAAGCAAAAAAAGTGGGACAATCATTTTGAGACTGAGGGAGTATCAGTCTTGAGTCGTCCCTTTGCTGCCTGATTCCACCGTCAATCAAGAAACTTACGTCTACACTACGTTGCGTAAAAAAGGGAGCTGGATGCAACTTAGACATGATTAATTAATAATTCTCCATATAACAGTACAGTAGTACTATTTATTTTAATAGTACAAAATAAATACTAAATTAATTCCAACCATTTACCTACAAACAAACAGGAAAATGTGACTAAGCTCACAGATATGGCGGACTACAAAGCTCCATAGCTGTCTCTTGGCAGTCACCGGAGGTCTAATAGCCGAAAAATATGGAGATACTCCAGATCTGAGATCATCTCAGATCTGTTCAATCGATCGACCAGAAATGGCGGAGAAGTCGCAATCGTGCCGAAGACGAAGACGGAGACGGCAGAGTTGCCGTCTCTTCTGCAATTGTGCCGGAGAAGTGAACTCCGGCGAGAGAGAGTTTGACGAAGGTGTAGGTGGCGATGGTAAATTTGAAGAGGGAGATAGAGAGAGTGTGGGTGTGTGGGTATTTATAGAGAGAATCTGGTCGGAATGGAGAGTAGAAAGGTCGGAAACGGAGGACAAGAGACGCCGGTGCTGGAGTTTAGGTCACCGGAGAAGAAAGGGATGGTGGGGTTGAGATTGGGTTTGGAGAGGATGAGATTCACTGTGTGTGTGTTTTTTTAGAGAGAGAAAAAAAAAGAGAGAAAATAAAATTGAGAGAAAAAATGATAATAGAGAGTAGGGAAGTGGGGGGTGTATGGGGAAATTTGATTTTGAAAAACTTTTTTTTTTGAAATTAAGGAAAAGGCATTTCTTTAAACGAAAATACATATGAACATGGAGGGCCATTGGGCAAAATTTCCTTATCTATTATCTTTGTATCTTTGTGTACCTATCAGATACTATCTCAACCAAATCAATTAAGCACCTTGCACTTCTCTAAAAATCTTAATACTTTTCCTTTTCCAGAATAAATGTGTCAATTAAATTAAACTTTGAACAAAAAATTATGTAAATTTATTTGTTTTTATACTATTTTGAAAATGATTATTGATATATCAATAAAAACACTATTTATAACTATTTTTTAATTTCCATAAAGATAAGTAATTTTTAAATGTTAATAAAAGTTCAACTGAATTGATTGAATTTGATATTTATTCTGGGTTAGTAGTATTTTCTTTTTTAGCATTACCCAAATAAATAATAAGATATATATATATATATATATATATATATATATATATATATATATTAAATTGATATTTTCTAAATAATGCTCTAAGAGGATTAAAAAAGTCTTATTTTTTTCGTTATTAAATGGTAGTTTTCAGAATGAATGATTAGCAATTATGCTACTTTATATAAGCCCAAATTTTAAAATAATCTCGTGATAGTATTAATTATGAGAGAGAGGATAAGCTTAATTTCAATATATAATTATATTATAGTATATTTTTCGTCACCAAATATAGTATTTTGATGATGAGTTGGTCTTATAAAAAACTAGTTTTTTCTTAAGATAAGGAAAAACTAGTTTTTTCTTAAGATAAGAAAAAACGTGTTTTTCAAAGCAACGTTCAAAATAAACGGTGACATTTTTGTAATTACTGGCAACCATGTTCAAAATAAACGGTGACATTTTTGTAATTACTGGCAACATGATAAATGCCAGTGTTAATATTACAAATGACATGTGATTTCATACTGGCATTTTATAAATATGAAACTGGCACTTTTTACACGGGCACTTTTATATACATGAACTGACACTCTTCACACGGGCACTTTTATATACATAGACTGGCATTTGAAAACACATTTACTGGCACTCAAAAATGCATATACTGGCACTCAAAAACACTGATAATTATTTTTGCTGATATTCAAAAAAATATGAACTGGCATTCAAAAAAACATGGACTGGCATTCAAAATTACAAGAACTGGCATTCAAAAATACATTGACACTCAGTTATACACTTACTGGCACTCTATTATACACTAACGGACACTTGATTATACACTAACGGGCACTTGATTATACACTAACGGGCACTCAATTATACACCAACGGGCACTTGATTATACACTAACGGACACTCTATTATACACTAACGGGCACTTGATTATGCGTTAACTGGTACATTTTATATGGAAAACTGGCACATCAAATTCCTTGGACCACGACCTCCATTCAATATGTTTGCCGTCCTCAATAAACCGAAATATAACCTTATTGCCATTGAAGATCTGGAGGTTTCCTCCGAAAGATTTGTAGTAATCATTTCCAGAAGTTCCTTCTGTTCATCTTCCGAAGGTATAGAGGACGATGATGGCTGTTTTCTACTGGCCCTAGTGATGCCTGGAAAAAATCTCTTGGCATAGAAAATCAGGCAATTCTCAATAATGTCTGCACTGAGATTTTGAGTTTTCATTGCAAGAATCAATCGCTTGAACAACGGCAGATTAAGAGCCGTCTTGTCCGGTGATGCCTGTGATTAGGGCTACTTTGTCGGAGAGAAGAGGCGAATCCGGATCTGATAGTGTCAATTTCAGATGCCATTGTTGGAATTTTGACTGAGGAAGAAGGAGACGCCATTTCCGCTCCTCTCTGTGTGTTTGCGTTTAGTGAGAGAAAGTGAGAAAGAGAATGAGCGGCCCGTTATTTAAAACACTTTTTTTGTTAAGTTAACAAAAAACGCATTTTTTATAAGTTTTTGGCTTTGATGATTACATTTTTGACCAACTATTAATATCAATCGACTTATTCTAGTGAAAATTTTAAAAGCTATTATTATCACTTATCACTTTAATAAATGTTTAGTCAATGCTCACCAATATTAATTATGAAATATTAAATATTAATGAGACTCTTTTCCGAATTACGATCTATTATTAAAGGTTGTAATGGAATAAGGATAAGCTTTCATTCCATCGTATTTTGTTTTGAGTAGGTTTCCGGAGAAACGCGTTTCTTCATAAGTTATGGAGAAACGTGTTTCTTCAAAAAAAAAAAATTATAATTTTTTTTTTTTTTGCATTCATTAAAAAAACTTTTGGATATCAGTCTCAAAGGTTCTGGATATCCAGAACTCTTTGATCATAATATCCAGAAGTTATGTTTGAATGAGATCAACACATACCAACTTTCTGGTCATGGCCTTCACTTTTTTCTGGATATACTTTTCACTGTTTTCTGGATATACTTTTCACTGATTTCTGGATATAGATTTGGCCAAGGTCATGGTCAATACAAAATTTCTGAATATCCTTTATCTTAATTTCTGGATATACTTTTTAGTGATTTCAGGATATATATACTTGGTCAAGGCCAAAGGCCAAGGCCATAGACCAAGGCCAAGGGCTAATGTAAGGTCATGAGTAATACAAATTTTCTGGATATCAACTTAAAAAGATTCTGGATATCACTTTCAAAGAGTTCTGGATATCCAGAACATTTAATATTGATATCCAGAAGCCTTTCAAAAGGTTCTGGATATATAATACAAAAATTTTTGAATATCCTTTCAAAAGGTTCTGGATATCCAGAAACTTTCAAAATGAATAATCAGAAATTTAGAATTGTCCAAGCCAAGGCCATGGGCCAAGGTCATGGCCAATACAAAATTTCTGAATATTCTTTCAAAAGGTTCTAAATATCCAGAAACCCGTTTCTCCATAAATTATGGAGAAACACTTTCTCCCTAGATTTTGGCTTTTGTTTTTTGGAAGTTGAAAGCATCATGACTTACTATATAATTCCAAAAATAATTATCTAATTTTATTGTTAATCTAAGTACAATAAACATTTATATTAGAACGTAAGTAGTACAATTTTCTTATACACTTAATGTATGTATCTAAATATTAAGTTTTTTTTTTTTGCTTGAAAAAAACTTCATATGAACTAATTAATTTATATATATTTATACTCCCTTCGTATCACTAAAAGTCACATGTGATAAACGTCAAACATATTGTACTTCATGTAATAAATTCCATTTTATACAAATTTTAAAATAATATTACTCTCTATGACCCAGTCTAAGAGTTCTATCTTTTTTTATATTAACACCTCTGTTCTAAAAGACCCCGCCTAAGGGCGCCTAGGCCCCGCCTAGGCGCTAGGCCCCTCTCCAACGCCTAGTTCTAAGTCCCGCCTAGGTCCTGACTAATCCCGACAAATTCTGATTAGTCCCCGACTAGTCCCCGCCTAGGCGCTAGGCCCGGCTCCGCCGCCTAGCATCCGCCTAGCGCTTTTTAGAACCATGATTAACACAAATGTATTTTAAACATTAATTTTATGTTAATTTAATTGTCTAATTAATATCTAAAAATTGTTAGTGGTAATGGTGTATCAATAACAAGTTTAAAAGTTTCATTAGGATAATTAAATTAAATTAAAATTATTGCTCAAAGTAACTTTGTGTTAACAAAAAAAAAAGTAGGATTTATACTCTGGAGCGAAGGTAGTATTATTTTAAAGAACTAATTTATAATATAATATTTTTTTAAATAATCAAATATGATAATTGATGATGCCAAAAACGGCTTGGATTAGCCCTTTAGTCCAGCGGTATGGATGATCCCAGATATTGACCCGAAACTAGTGAACAAACTAATAGACGAGGAGGTCTCCGCCTAAAACCCTCCATTGTGAGGATAAGTATTTAAATTTAGAGAAAACGGTATTGACAATAGCCTTTTGAATGTGAAATAGATGTTACCTTAAGAGGAGATATGTGATGAGTATTTATAGTGTTGCGCCGAATAAGAAAATGGCTAGAAATCAGGCGAGATTATAAAGATTGACCCTGATCATTTTCATGATTTTAGTGTTTCATGTATATCTTGTTGAGTCCGTCGCGGGTCGGCCTGATCGAGGTCACTCATGTAGATGAGGTCGGCCTTAATTCGAGCCTTGTTGAGAAGGCTGAGATGTGTAAGTTTTTTGGTTTCAAAGGGGCAACAAGAGTGTAAAAACAGCTAGAGGGTGGAGGATGTGAATAGCTGTTATAAAATTTTCAACCCTTTTTGTAAAAGAACCCTCTGACTTACAAACTCAGACTTGCAATTTATTAAAACCGCAAGTGGAATTTGTAAAATGCACAACAGAATTTTAAGGTTAGAAAGTAAGATTTGAAAACCGTGGTTTGGCAAGGTATAAAATGTGGGTTGACAAAGATTAACTCAAACACAATTCACAAATCTGATAAACCTGAATAGATTAAACAAATAAGAAAAATTAGATTGAACAATGAACAATATAAAAAATGCATAAAGTAAAGAACGCAATATTTAGAGTTGTTTAATCGTAAATGATCTACGTGCACTAACAAGATGGTTAGTCTTGAATTTTCTAACTACTAAATTTATACTCCTATTAGATGTTCGGGAGGTTTTATAAGATTACACAAATAAAAACTCAAATCTAAAATCTAAACATTAAAGTAGCTGCGATTTGGAGCTAGCCCAAAACTCTTGGATGCTTCAAAGGATAGGGAAGCGGATCTATAGTAGAAAAACTAACTGTAATTGGAGAGCCACCTGCGGCAATACGATTCATTTAGCCAGCCATAAATCATATACTAGAACCGGTGTATATCAAATGAATTAATCTATAAGATTAATCAAGTGAGGTGTGTGTGTGATATCAAGATTCAAGGCTCTTTAGATCTAAATGATTTAGAGCACAATGAATCTGATGTGGTTACAAAGACTTGATTTCTGGGCTTGGAAGTATGATCTTGAAGGTATGAAGGTTTGATAAAGATGCAAAGGATTCTGGAAATCTGGAAATCAACTTCAAATCTTCAAAGGACTCTCTCAAATGAATTTCTCAAGCAATCTTCAAATGTTGAAGATTTGGGGTATTTATACCCTTGCTCCAAAAGGTAGCCATTTGGGACAACTGTAGCAAGTATAATGCTGGAGTAGTTTGATTGGACCATGTGTCCAACATTGTCCCTTTGTGCAGAAGTTGTTGATAAGGTTGTACGGACCTCTTACAACATTCTGGAATAAATGATACATGTCACCTTTTCAAATTCTTTTAAACTCTGAGTGACTGTTAGACACATTGGTTGAACTCGTAGTTAACTCAATTTTGCTGATGTGGATCAATCAAGTAAGGATGGTACAAATTTTCAAGTCTTCAATCATTGGATGAGGTTAGTGAGGTTGATTGATCTTCAAGAGGTTAGGTAGTAATGCGGTTTGCCTTAGGGAGTGTGATTTATATAATGTAGTTTTACATGTGCGGTTTGTTCCAGGCAATGCGATTTGTCATAATCTTCAAAACCTCTTGTCTTGAAACCTCATATACAATGCGGTTGAGCCAATCTTCAAGCCTAAGTAAAACATATTCTATAAACTGAACTATACTAAAAGATTGAAGTCTAAGCTTCATTACATATGGGCCTAAAGTCCAGAAAATATAAATTAGGTTATGATATCAATCAAATTAAAGTTAAAGCAAGTAGGGTTGAAGTATGAATACCCAACAATCTCCCCTATTTTATTGATGTCATTACCTACTATAGAAAATGCAAAACATTGTACTTGGTAAAAACATATCCATAATACTTAACATGGTAAATCATGTCCCAAGTCAATGCATACACCAGCATATGTTATAGATTTCTATACTACTGAAAAGAAATAAAACTTATAAAGAAAAAGTATAGAAATACATTCAGTACATACATAAGGATATGAGTTTAAGTTTAAGTATGCGGTTTAAAATGAATGTTTAAACATCATGCACAAAAATATGAGCAATTAAGGTCATGTGCATAAGGTTTTGAAAACTATGCATTCATTGTTCTACAAACAAGCGATTTGAATGAACAAAGTTTTTGAATCAACAATGATGCATATTCTCATTAATACCTTTAAAGGTTTGGAGTTTACAAAGTACAAGGTATAAATGAGGAAAAAATTGAACAGCTTAACAGAATTAAAAAGATAAACAAATAATAAATATATAATGGTGCGGTTACTGAGGAGGCGGTTAGAAGGGAACCATTTGTTGAGGATCCAGGTCCACGATGTTTGGTGCAGGAGGTCCATCAAAAACTTTCTCTTAAGCAGGGGCAGGAGCTTCAACATAGTTGAAGGCAGAATTCTCAGCTCTAAGGGTTCTTCTCATCCTTCTAACCTCATCAGCAGATCTCTCTTGTGTAGCTTCAACCCCTCTAAGAGCATTGGTCACACCAATCACTCTTGCATTATTAGCACCGACCGCACGAGTATTAGCCTATGATTGGTCTCTAACTTCATACAGGCTTGCAGTGTTTATGAGTATATCTTGGTTAACTTCTACAAGCCTTTCATTGAGGCTTCCTAAAATCCCATTCTGTTGGTTTTGGATAGAGGCATTGAGGATGTTATAAAAGGTATAAATGGATTCCTGAACCTCGTTGGATTATGCGATTGGGGAGTTTTGCAGATTTAGCTCTAACTCATTAAGTCTCCCCCTTAACCCACTATCCAACTCTTTAAACTTATGGGATAGCTTGTCCCTAACTCCTTCATTAAGAGCATTCAACCGCTCCTTTAACTCATCTCCAAAACTGGTTAACCTTGTGGTTAAACCATCTCCAATGGTATCCATTTTGACTTTTAGCTCTTCCTTAAGCACTTCAGCATCATGTTGAATACTGACTTGCATGGAGTCAATAATGTTCCTGATCCTGACCTCATCTTGAGGTCTCATATTTTTAACCTCATTAAGAACCTCAGTCTTCAAACTTCCCAGGTTGACCTCAAAGGAGCCATTATAATTTGGAGCAAAGTAAAAGGAGAGTTCAAGGTCAACCGTCAAAGACTAAAACACTACATGACTGGGGACCGATTGGGGTAGTATCATCAATTACGCTCGGAGATCCACCACCACCCTTTCAGTAAGTTTTCTCTACACCTTCCCCTTTTTCATATGCCCTTAAAACATTGAGGACAATGTCTACCTCAAGTGTGGGGGGTGTATTCTATTTCATTTGCTTTTTAGTTTAGTTAGTTTTTTCTTTCTTAACTTAGTTTGCATTTCTTTTTATTTATGAATGCATCAAGTTTATTTTTTTTAAAAATTCCTATGATTGCCCATCTTTATGCTTGCAAATTGCCTTAGGATAATGTCTTTCCTTTCCTTTTCATATTTTCTATAAACTTAGAACTATTAGGAAAGAACTTAGGGATATTTTTAGGAAGTAATTAGAGCATCATAAGTTAGTATAGCATTATATAGGATTTTGTTAAGAAGAAGGATATTTAGATTTGTTGAATTCCTCTTGATCATCTTAAGTTGTTGGTTGTTTAAAAAATTGTGAAATATTTTAAGCTGTTTCTTCAAAACTGTGCACTTTAAAAATTTTGATTTTTATTCTCTCCTTAGAAATATTCATATTATTTTGCATCTTTTGAATCACAACCCTTCATAAAAATCCATCTTTCCATTTTCACTAATTAAATCAAGGCAACAAAATTTTATTTTAATGCTCAAAAGTGACAATGCCACTAAGTTTGGTAAATAGCAAAAAAATATCTATTATTTCCTTAGTAACTCGGGGCACGGAGTTCGCTGCGACGATGCACTCTTGCCGAATGGAAATAGTATACAAGTGTATTTTGATCTAAGTATTAGGAACATGGGGTTCGCAGCCACAATGTATCCTACTTGAAAGGTTCAAAATTCACTTAAGTCTTTTGCAAACTTTAACACGTTTAAATAAGATAAATTGTTAGCCTTGATAAAATTTTCCACTATCATCCTCCAATTCCATCTTTGTGATTCAAAAAGTGCATATCAATTTTCATGAAAACTTCTAACTTGTGAATAAATGATCATTTTTCTTAAATTGTACATTTCAAACAATAATGCTTTTTTTACAAATCACTCTAAAGAATGAATTTTTTTTTATACCAAGCTTATGATCCAAAGGTTCATCCTTCTCTACATTATGTTTTGCTTCATCAAATTCTATTTATCTTATAATGATTTATTGTTCTCAAGATTACTCTCTTAATTATTCTCCTAAAGCACTCTTTCTAAATAATCTCTAAGGTTATAAAAAGTTTGAATATGTAGATAAAGATAAAAATCTTCATGGCAATAAGACTTGTAGCATTCATTCATTTTTCTGAGGGATCCAACTTTACATTTTTATCATTTGCATTTTTTCTCCTTCTCCATCTTTTTATCCTAATCTTGCTTGGGGACAAACAAGGATTTAGTGTGAGGGAGTTGATAAATGGCTATTTTATAGTCATTTATAGCATTGTATTTATATCAGTTAGTTAGATTTCATTGCTATTTAGCTATTTTTTTAGATTCTTTTATTATATATATGGGATTTTATGCTTGTTGGTATGTCTTCATATTTATACAGATTTTAGAGCCATTTTTATTATTATAAAGAGCTTATGGACCAAAGCTAAAGAAGGGACAACTTCAAAATGATCATCCAGGACAAAAATCAGCTAGAGAGGCCGTGCTCTATAAAGTGGAGCGGCCGTGCAACTCCTCCTGTCAAGCCAAAATGGCCCAAATCAATGGAGCGGCTGAGCCTTCAAACCGGGAGCGGCCGAGCCTTCAAACTAGGAGCGGCCGAGCAAATCAGGCCAGAGCGGCCATGCAGCAATATCTGGAGCGTGCAGTCTGGCCAGTTCAAAATGGAATTTGGCGCTAAGGCTTGCACGGTCATGCAAGTCACAACGCACGGTCGTGCACTTACTGTTACCGGGCTGAAAAGGCACCTTTTGAAGACAGCTTTTTGAAGGATCGCATCCCTAGCTTAGATTGCCTATTTAAAGGCCCTTTTTGTATCAGTTTTAAGGATCTGAATTTTGATAGAAATTACCTGAATATACATAGCAAAAACTCTCTAGCAATTATTACTTCAAAATCTCTCGAAGATTCAACTTATGTACTTGAAGTTACTTGAAGTATAGAAGCATTAAAGATATCAAAGTTTATTGTCAGCTTTCGTTTCCATACAATCATAAGTTCTTCTATTCCTATCTTTTATTTATTTCTTTATGTTTGTTTTAAATATGAAACGTGAGTAAATCTCCCTAATTCTTGGGGTTGGAAACTCAAACTGTAAGAACATGGATTGCAAAATGTGTATACTTAATAAATATAAGTGACATGTAGACGTACATGTATAAATCATTATAATAATGCTATTGTAAAGTATAGAATATTAATTAAATGTGTAGAATTCCCGAGGTGGAAATTACCTATTTATGATGGGCAGAATGGTAATTTCACACCGCTTAATTGAAAGGGTGTAGTCCCTTGATGAGGTGCCATTGCTTCCTATATATAGAGGCCTACCATCAGCCTAGAAACTACTACATCATCCTTATATACTCTCTCCATAATTTGAGTTCTAAGGAAGACATTCATCATCAAGAAGATCTACATTTCCCTCCTTGATTTTCTTCTTCTTCTCTTCCTTCCTTTGCAAGAACAACATCAAGTAACAAGATGAACTCAACAGGTATCACGCTTTCGCCTTCATCTTCTTCTCTTACTTAATCTAGGCTTGAGTGCTTTCGGGTTATTGGAATAGGAATATTCCAACAATTGGTATCAGAGCCTCTCAAGTTTTGGATTAAGTTTGAATTCATATAGCATATGTTTTGCTATACTTTGATTTTTTAATCCTGTTGAAATCATTATGTTATGATGTTATTTAAATGCTCTAATTCGTTGCTAGAGTGTTATTATTCATTACTTGATTAAATTATGATATGGATTGAAGTTTACTCAAAAGGACATGATAATTCATGCAAGATTGTCCCATTAACACAACAGAGCGTTTTATGTCGCACAACCGTGTTGGATCTACTTGCATTCATGTCTTGGTTAAGCGTTAATTTTGCTTACCATTCATCTTTTGTGTGAAGAAAAATTTTCTGTGAAAAGGGTCTTGCTCGGCCAATTATGAACAGGTGCCTTACCTGAATATAAATTTTGGTTTTACTCAAAAGGCTTTCAATTCTTAATGTAAGATTATCCCATTTTGAACATAGCCACCATCATTGGAAGCGTTGTGAGTTTGTTCAAATGCATAGTCAGGCATTTAAAATGTGTTGTGAGTATGCGGATTTACTTGTTTTGATTGAATATTGATTCACCATTAAGTTAAGAATTGATAGTCAAAATCTGGGAAAATTGACATTCAGGGGCTGCTCGGTCAAGCATACCCCTTGACTCGGCCGAGCACCCAATTTTTATCAACACAACGTTTGAAAAATTTTGAAAAGGTGCCATCCAACGGTCATGATGCTCGGCCGAGTACCCTTAAGGACTCGGTCGAGCACCTCTAAGAACTCGACCGAGCACCCCTAAGACTCGGTCGAGGACAAGGGATCAGAAAGGGATGTTCTCTGGAGTCTTTTGCTCGGCCGAGCATCTTCCTTGACTCGGCCAAGCATGACTCATTTTGGCCAGATTTTCAAAATTTTCAATATTTTGCTATTTTGGTCAATTTTCATTCATTATTTGAGTAAAGTATACATTAATTTGTGCCCTAAAGTGTGATTAATTATATGCTTAACAATTTCATTCATTTATAAACAATATTGTCGCCAAAGTGATTTACGTTGTTTAGATACGAAATTGTAAAGTGATGAATGTTCTTATTGATATGTGATAACATGCTTGTTTTCCAAATGAGACCTTGTTGTTGACTAAGTATTTGTATTCATGGGGTAATAATTGAATAAAACGTTTGGTCATTTTGAACCATCCCAAAGGAAGGCGGGTATTTAAAATGAGTTGTTTATATTCTTTATTGCCGGGTAACAAATACTTTAAATGTTAGGACATTTTTAATACTTGAACTGGCCCAAAGGAAGGCAATTATTTGAAATGTGTTATTTAAAGTCATTTATTACCCTAAGATAAATTAAATTATGAGTCAATTCGCAATCCAAAGATTAGTTTTGATGTCATATTAACTATATTTTTGATGGGATTCATTGATATAATTAATCACTTTATTCATTATGTAGTTTCTTATACATGTTTTGTATTCATTCTTCATTCTTATTCCCAACAGATTTGATAAACGCTTCATCTATTACTACTGCTATGAACAATGTTCCAATGCTTAATGGGATTAACTTTAAAACTTGGAAAAATAATATAATTATGATCTTAGGATGTATGGACATCAATCACGCATTAGGGGAACCAAGTCCCGCTAAAAGAAATACCGTTATAGAACGGAAAAATGTTGAGCAATGGAAACGGTCCAACCGCGTGAGTCAAATGATCATGGAAAATACAGTTTCAAAGACATTTTTGGACAATGTCTCTAAGATCGAAAATGCTTAGTTTTTTCTTGAATTCTTGTGGAAACTTGTTTCCATTCGGTACAAGGGTGAGGAAAATCTTCGGGAATACATTATTGAATTATTTCAATTTTCGATCAAACTAAAGGCACTTAAGTTAGAGATTTCGAAAGATTTGCTTGTGCATTTAGTTTTGATCTATCTTTCTCCTCAATTTGGTCATTTTGAGGTGACCTATAAATGTCAAAAGTACAAGTGGGATATTAATGGATTACTTTCACATATGACATTAGAGAAAGATAGGATGAAATATCTTAAATTAGAAAGTACTCACTCAGCATTTACTTCTTCTCGTGGGATTAAGAGAAGAGGGAAGGAAATTGCGGTTGCAAGTAAGAAGCATAAGGGATCATTTAATGATCATAAAGTTAAGAAATGCTTCTTTTGCAAGGACCTTACTCGCATGAAGAACGACTACCATAAGTATCGCAAATGGCGAATTCAGAATGGTATGTCATTTGGTCTTGTTTGTACTAAGGCAAATTTGGTTTCAATTCCTTAATATACATAGTGGTTGTATTTGGTGCAACAACTCACATTAGTTCATGTATGCAGGGTTGCCTGAATTACCGAATTCCCAGTGAAGATGAGAAATACATCTATATGGAAGCTGGAAATCCGGTTGAAGTTATAGGCATAGGGACTTTTAGATTAATGATAAGTACTGGCTATTATTTTGTATTAAATAATACATTCATTGTACCATCTTTTTGATGGAATTTAATATCTATCACAATTTTGGATAAGGAAGGTTACTCTTGTTCTTTTGGTAATAATAAATGTGATCATTATTTTAAATTTCAAGCTTGTCGGTACTAGTACTTTGTCATATATCGATAATCTTAATTTACTTGACAAAGTCAAGAAAATGAATGAGTCCCATAATAATGAAACCAAAACTAAAGGCACTAAGCAAAAGTTATCAAGTGAAAATTCTTGTATTCTATGGCATAGGCGTTTGGATCATATCTCCAAAGGGAGAATTGATAAAGCTATGTCGGAGGGAATCCTAAAACAACTTGATACTCCGAATAAAAACTTTTGCATTAAGTGTTTTAAAGAAAAATTTACAAACATTAAAGGAAATAGGATCTTTGAGAATATCAAACATCTTGCAACTAATTCATATGGACATTTGTGAACCATTCACTAACCCTTCATGGAATAGTCAACAATATTTCATTACGTTCGTGGATGATTACTCTCATTATGGATACATTATTTTCTTCATGTAAAGTCTCAATCATTAGACGTATTGGGTGAATAACGTCCGAGTCCTTTATACTCGTTATCTTGAAGAGTGTGGGATTGTCCCTCACTACACCATGTCGGGCAAACCTAGCATAGTGTAGTGAAGAGACATAATAGAATCCTTAAGGATATGGTAAGAAGTATGTTTTTTTGTACTTCTTTACCTCACTCATTATAAGCGATGCATTAAAGAACCGCTACTTATATTCTCAATAGAGCTGCTTCAAAGGCTACCGACAAAATTCCGTATGGACATTAAAACCGTTGGTAGTTACTTTGTAAGGTATGCTAAGAGATCTAGGGGATATAAATTTTATGACCCGAAAACTAGAACATTTTTCGAGACTGACAATACTAGGTTCTTTGAGGTTGTTGAATTTAGTGGGAAAATAGTAATGATTTTGAATTTGAAGAGTTAGAGAAACCACTCTATATTCCTCAAACTTTAGTTCCTGTTGGAAATCAAATAATTACACCTGAAATTCAAAAAAGAACATACAATTCAAAATAATATAGAGACTTCCATAAATAACGGACAACATGAAAATGTTGGACATGAGGAAATTCAACAACATCAAAATGAGGATGAACCAGTGCCCTTAAGGAGATCTACTAGAGAAACAAGAAGTACTATTCCGGATATTTATGATGTGTATCTTGTGGAGAATGAGGACACCTTAGGTTTAGTGGGAGATGAACCTATCACCTTCCATGAAGCCATTAATAGTCTTAATTCTCATAAGTGGATCAATGTCATTAATGAGGAGTTAAAATCAATGAAAGACAATGACGTTTGGAATCTTGTCCGATTGCCTGAAGGTGCAAAACCTATTGGTTGTAAATGGATATTTAAAACCAAAAGGGATTCGCAAGGCAATGTCGAAAGATATAAGGCACGTCTTGTTGCTAAGGGATTTACTCAAAAGGAAGACATTGATTATAAAGAAACATTTTCTCCGGTATCTTCTATAACCTCTTTTAGGATCATTATGACATTAGTGGCACATTATGATCTTGAGCTTCATCAAATGAATGTTAAGACGACTTTTCTCAATGGAGACATTGAGGAAACCATCTATATCAGGAAACCAGAAATGGTGACCGATTCAGATCAAACTAATCAATTAGTTTGTAAACTTAAGAAATTCATTTATTGCCTCAAGCAAGCTTCTTGTCAATGGTATTTAAAATTTAATCAAGTTATTCTTTCATTTGTTTTTGAAAAGAATCTTGTATACCATAAGTTCAGTGGGAGTAGATTTATAATTTCGATCTTATATGTGGATGATAATTTTCTTACTAGTAATAATAAGGACCTTCTAAAGGAAACTAAGAAATTTCTCTCAAACAAATTTGAGATGAAAGATCTTGGTGAGGCATCTTTTGTATTGGGAATACAAATTCATCGTGATCGTTCACGGGTATTTTGGGATTATCTTAAAAGGGCTATATAGAGAAGGTATTATAAAGGTTTAGCATGGAAAATTGTAAACCACATGACACCCTTTTCTCTAAAAGGAGATAAATTCAGTTTAAAGTAATGTCCTAAAATTAATTTTGAATCCAAGTATATGAAAAATATCCCTTATGCACCGGCAGTAGGAAGCTTAATGTATGCGCAAGTCTGTACTCGTCCAGACCTTGCATTTATTATTGGGATGCTTGGTCAATACCAAAGCAATTCGGAAAGAAGAACATTAAGTCACATCCAAAAGAATGATGAAGTACATATAAAACATTAAACTACATGCTTATGTATATAAAATCGGATCATTTTGAGATCATTAGGTATTCCGATTCTGTTTTACTGGATGCAAAGATGTCGAAAGACATCATATGGTTATGTCTCTTGTTGAAGAGAAATAAGTATAAAATAAACAAATAGATATACAACTTATAGGATCAAACTCTATGTTATTGGATCCATTTTATAAAGCGTTATCTCTTTTGATGTTTCATGAGCATACTGCTCATATGGGTGAAACGATTTTTGATAATGCATAATATAGTGGGAGTTTCTGTTGTGCTTTATTTGCTATTTGTTTTATTCATATTGATCTCATTTGGTTAATAAGGACTAGTTGATGGAATATATATTGAACATACCAAAAGTGCCGAGTTGGGCCAAATAAGTAAATCCCAATCATGAACAACCTGGACTCTCATATTCTCAATAAAGCTGGCCCAATCAAAACAGGGCCCAAAGTCTATCTCAAGGATCAGTCGACTAAGCCCATGGTCCGGCCCACCTGGCCCCGACTTAACTTAGTCCGACTTCAGAATCCGTACTACAACTCGGGTACGAACCATGCTCTATCCGACAGTCAGGTCGACCATTCCTCGAATGATGACCTCGACCTAAACAAAAAGTGACGACTTGACACTTGCTGGCGTATTTGGTTGAACTATTCTCATAACCACATCCCTACAAATCAGGGGCCGTTATAGACACGTTCCCATTACCAATAACCGCCGCTACAATCACGGAGCACATGTCGCCTCCCCAAAAATACATCACTTTTGTCTATAAATACTCCATCACTACCAAACGGTGAGAGGTAACTGCCATTTTGTTATTAGAATTCAGTATTCAATACATTTTGTGCTATATACAACTGTGATCTTACTCTCACGCCCGAGCGTCTTCGCCGGAGACACATCAGGCTAGTCGTGGGTTCTGATTTCAGGTCAAGGAGCCAGGTGATTCGTCCTGCCACGTGGAGGAAGATTGATAAGCACAATTCCTGCAGCATCAGTTTGGTTCCATTGCCGGGAATCGTGCTTAAAGCTTGACCTCGAAACTCTTCTCAACCTACAACCATGGTAACCCCAGACGGGCATGTGGAAGATGCTTCTGAAGAATTCATTGAAGTGAACAACAACACCAATACAAACGCAGGAAATCTCAATATCAATGCTGAAAACATTGACTTGCCTCCTCCCCTACCCAATCGTCCTCATGGTAGAGCCACGCGCTCTACCAGTGTTGTTGATGGCAGAGGATTGCCTGACACAAGGAGAGGGAAAAGGCATATGGAAGGACAAGGAGTCCCACCTCCTCCTAAGCGTCCAACTGGACAGGTGAACGTGGGAAACAGGGCAGGTCCTTCAAGTAATCCCATGAGCAAGAAGGAAATGATGTTGGAACGAGCTCAAATCTTGGCTGACTTGATAGCCATGGAGGAGGCAGAGCAGGCCGACATACGATCAGAAAGAGTGGCTCCCACTCAGGTCTCTGATAGGCATCAGGCCAGGAGTGCTAGGCCAAATGAGGGTGTGGGACAGAATGGCGAGGACAGGATAGTTCAGCGAGCTCCCACTATCGTTCACGTGCCAAGTAACGACCTAAGGGCTAGCCTCAACAGAAACAGGGAGCAGGAGGCTCAGTCTGATTTGAGGACGCAATTAACCGCCAACAGAAACAGACGCATTTCTCCAGCGCGGACACAGAGATCAGGGTCTCATAGAGACAGAACGGGCGCAGTCGCCTATAAGAGAGGAGAGGCGCAGTCGCTACTCGGAGATAATAGGCGCAGTCGCCATCCGTGCCGATAGGCGCAGTCGCCACAAGGAAATGACAGTACAGATCTCCGCCCGATCGTAGAGGGCTCATTCTCACGAGACAGGAGGAGTAGGCGAGTAACTCCCGTAAGTGAAGGTCGAAGTCAAATCTTTGTTTCCCCCTCCAGGAGATGAAAGACCCGATGCTCGAGAATGGTTGTTGATGAAGAAGAAATTTGAACAAGGGGAGGAGGAGAAGAAAAAGGAGACTGGAAAGGTTGAACGAGTTGATGTTGCTCTTCGACCTCTAGCCAAGGAGATGAGAGACCGACCTCCTCCAAGTTTCAGACTTCCCCTACAGGACAAGTACTCTGGAGCCACCAACGCAAGAAGTCACATAGCACACCTGGAAGCCACGATGTGTTTTGTCGCCAATGAAGACGACAATATGTGCAAAGCCCTGATAAGTACCCTCACAGGAGCAGCTTTGACATGGTTTAATGGGTTGGCAATAGCAAAGATAAACACTGGACGTGTTTAAGAACAAAATTCTGGATCGCTTCTCGACACCGGAGCTCGGAAAGTAACAATGGATCGATCTAAACAACTTGGCGCAGCTAAAAATGAAAGCTCCATGAGCTACTTCACCAAGTTTAAAGAAATGGTTGACAAGATTGAAGAGGATCTCACCGACAGAGAGGTGCTAAATTGCTTCCGGAGTGGTATTTCCTCGGAAGCCATGGATTATGAGCTCACGGTTCAATACCACAACTCGACGGGAGTTGTTCGAAAAAGGTGTATAACGTTGCTCCGGCCGAGGAAAGGAAGGAGAAGAAGAATGGTAAGAGCCCAAAGGTTGAGGTCGCCGATGATAAGAAAGACCCCAACAAGAATGGAGGAAACAATAAAAACGGCAAAAACATGACAAGGGCTACAGAGAAGGTACCCGAGGCTTTCACTCCCCTTACGGTGAGTCGAACAGAAATTATGAATGCTGTCGAGCTGGCTCCTCCCGTCCCAATGAACCTGTGCAACAAGTTTAGGAGAGACAACAAAGAAGTATTGTGATTACCACAAGGACACGGGTCATCTAACGAGAAGATTGTTTGGGTTTGAAACGTATTATCCAAAGAATGGTCGACCCGGGAGGCTCGACGCTTATGTGAAAAGGCCTCAAGCTCTGGGGCGAGCAACCACCAGTGGACAAAGAAGGGCCGAGGCAACCTAGATTGAACACGGGGGTCATTACTGAACAAGCAAGCAACACAACAATCAAACACAAGATCTTTCAGCTCAACAAAGCCCCACATGTACCTCCAAGGAGAGATGTAAGAGATGAAGTGATCAGTTTCTACCCTCATGAATTGGCAACTAACGTGGCGGCTAGAGAGCAAGTTCTCGTCATCCCAGGTCTCATAGACGGATGTACGACGAGCAGACTCTTAGTCGACATGGGGGCCTGCAAGGATATCTTGTTCTACAAGACTTTCAAAGAGATGGGTCTTAATGACGAACAGTTGGAAAGATATGATGGTAGGTTAGAGGGCTTCACCAACCATCGAGTTGATACTAAAGGCCAGATAGAGCTCGACGTCGACCTAGGCCATCACCCCCAAAGGATTGTGTCAAAGGTAAAATTTATCGTGATTGATGTAAATAGTGACTACGCTGCCATACTTGGTATTCCTGGACAGGTCGCTCTTGGAATGGTGGCATCGATCCCTCATCAGCGAGTGAAGTTCCCCACACCTGCTGGAGTAGGCTGCGTACAGGGCACAGCTCGAGCTTACCTGGGCCATGTTCTTCGAGAAAGAAAGAAGAGAGAGTTTGAGATCGAGACGGCAGACGGTTATTTAAAGCTATCTCAATCAGTCATCAAAACTACTCGGCTGTCTACAATCACCAATGTGGAAGAGTCGACCTATCGCTCAAATGACGAGGTCATGCTTGAGTCGACACGTCACTCTGACACCACAGAGGTCGATCCAGATGTAGTTATGGTCGACCAAGTCCTCATAGGCAACCTATGCCTCCAGCTCGACAATAACTCGGGGGCCACCACCACCAGCGAGGTTGCAGACAAGTTGGATGACATGATAGCTGAGGAAGCTCCACATTTGGGAGCTGAGGAAAGGCAAAGGGTCAGAGAGATAATAATTGAGACTCTGCAATTCAGGGATGGACCAGAGCTAGAAGTTGTGGACGAACTAGAGTCAGTAATTACCAACCTTTCCTACCCCGACCAAAAGATTCAGATTGGAAAGCAGCTATCAGTTGAGGAGCGAGCAGAAATCATCGAGCTACTCAAGGAGAGTAATGATGTCTTCGCATGGAGGGTAGAGGACATGAGGGGAATCAAGGAAGAGGTCGCCGTTCACAGACTTGAAGTTAACCCGACCATAAAGCCTAGACCCCAAAAGTTGAGAAGTTTTGCTCGTGACAAGGAAGAGGCTATTAAAACTGAGGTACAAAAACTTTTAAGTGCAGGGATAATCAAGGAGGCCACTCATACAACGTGGTTGGCCAACGTGGTCATGGTGAAGAAATCAAATGGCAAATGGAGGATGTGCGTCGACTTCACCACTCTCAATCTTGCTTGCCCAAAAGACGCCTACCCCCTTCCCAGGATCGACAAGCTAGTTGACTCCATTGCTTTGGTCACTCCACCCTCGCTTCCTCGACGCTTACTCAGATACCACCGGATAAAGATGCACGAGGATGACATTGTGAAAACGGCATTTCAAGCGGCGGAGGCATCTACCGCTACAAATACGATGCCATTTGGATTGAAGAATACAGGGCGACTTATCGAGGATGGTGAACAAAGTCTTTGCTTCTCAAATTGGTCGAAACATGGAGGCCTACGTCGACGATATGGTCATCAAAACAAAGGCGGACGTCACGTGGTCGACCTAAAGGAAACGTTCGCCAATTTAAGAGCAAACGACATGAAGCTCAACCCTAGCAAGTGTGTATTTGGTGTAGCCGCTTTGGAAAGTTCCTTGGGTTCATGGTATCACAACGGGGTATAGAGGCTAATCCGTAAAAAATCAAGGCTTTAGTCGACATGAAGGCTCCCACCGTTGTCAAAGAGATGCGGCGACTTAACGGAAGGGTAGCGGCTCTTGGTCGCTTTCATCTCAAAGTCACAGAGAAGTCTCTCCCCTTCTTCAAAGCATTGAGGGGACGAAAAGTTTTGAATGGACAACCGAATGTCATTCGTCGTTCCAACACGAAGGATTACCTCGCTACTCCACCTCTCCGAGTAGCCCGACCACCGGTGAAACTTTGTTTGTGTATTTATCCGTGGGAGATAAATCAATGGCGGCGGTTTTGATTAGAGAAGATGAAGGGCTTCAAAACCAAGATACTACATCAAGCAAGGCCCTTATCGATGTGGAGAGCAGGTATTACAATGCCGAGAAGGTCGCTTATGCTCTAGTCGTGGCTTCAAGGAAACCGCGAGCTTATTTCTTGGCTCACCCAATTGTGGTTCTTACTAATGCGCCTTTGAGAAAGATATTGCACAAGCCGGAGAGTTCGTGTCGATCGCTCAATTGGTCAATTGCCCTTACCGAATTTGACATTGAGTATCGACCTCGAAAGGCATGAAGGCTCAAGCTCTAGCCGACTTCTTGGTCGAGCTTACGTTCACCAAGGAAGACGACGAGCGCCGAGCTCCAAAGGAAAAGGTTAAGGGAAAGAACACGAGTGCCAACCCGCCATTGCACTACCCGACGATTGTTGGAAGGTTTATTCGATGGATCGGCGACCAAAAATGTTAGTGGAGCCGGGATTGTCTTGATCGAGCCGTAGTCCGGAACCGTGTATGAGGAATCACCGAGGTTCAAGTTCGATGCTTCCAACAACCAAGCCGAATACGAAGCCTCGATAGCGGCTATAGAGTACGCCAAGTGTTTTGGAGCGACTAAGATCATGGCTTATTGTGATTCACAACTGATAGTCAACCAGGTCAAAGGCGAGTACGAAGTGCTTAGTTCCACTCTAATCAAATACTGCGACCTGGTAAAGGAGTTGATAAAAGACTTAGAATTCTGGGAGATTCAGAGGATTGGACGGGAAGACAACGAGCTAGCCGACCTCCTCTCGAAATTAGCTACTTCAGATGAACCACATGATGAGCCCATCTCCTTCCTCGAAAATCCAGCTTATGAAAGGGTAAAAATTCAATGCATAGATGATCCCTCGAGAAATTGGACTCATGAGAAGTGTTGGATTGAGGAAATGAAGGCTTACCTAGAAAGCGGTGAGCTGCCTGACGACGAGAAGAAAGCTCGAGCTATCAAAAAGAAAGCTCCAAGATACGTCATTCAAGGAGGCAACCTATTCAGAAGATCCTACACTCGACCACTGCTAAAGTGTATCCACCCAAAAGAGGTCGCCCTATTGATACATGAAGTGCACAGCGGGATTTGTGGCGGACACCCGGGGGCCAGGACCCTTGCTGACAAGTTAATTACCTTGGGATACTACTGGCCACATATGAGAGCTGACACTCACAACTTTGTTCAAAGAATGTGATCAATGCCAAAGGTTTGCCAACTTACCTCATATGCCGACAACCGAGCGTGAGACTCCGCACTGCAGCTTGGCCATTTGATATGTGGGGTGTCGACTTGATTGGACCCTTCCCTCCCGCCCGAGGAAATTGCAAGTACGTGATCGTCGCTATCGATTATTTCACAAAGTGGGTTGAAGCCAAGCCATTAGCTCGAATCACGAGGAGAATGCCATCAACTTCATTCATGACTTCATTTGGTGTCGGTTTGGTTTTCCTCGGGCTATAGTGTCCGACAATGGTTTACGCTTCTCCCAAACCTTCGGCGTAGATGAATCGAGTAGGAATCAAACATTGGAAATCTTCGTCGCCTACCCCTGTGGCAACGGGCAGCCGAGGCAAAGAAATAAACTTGTACTATCCTCGCTCAAGACAGACTCGTAGGTCGACGCAATAATTGGTTGGACGAACTCCCCGCTTCTTCGGGGCGCTCGTACAACCACTGGGGCCTACTGGGAAACCCCTTTGCTCTCACATATGGATCGAGGCCACGGCACCCGCCGAGCTCGATTTCCTACTGCTAGAGTGACTTTCTTCAATCAGGAGCAGAATGACATCAACAGATTGATCGACTTGGATCTGATCGACGAGAAGCGAGATACAGCCTACCTTCGAATGGTCAACTACAAGCAGCGAACTAAAAGTTACCACGACAAGAAGGTCAAGGCAAGGTCATTCCAAGTAGGGGACCACGTGTTGAGAAAGATCGAAGCAACGGGTAGAAGGACCCAAAGAAAATAAGCTATCTCCTAACTGGGAAGGTCCCTATGTGGTTACTCGAGTCGTCAAGGAAGGAACCTACATGATAGCTCATCCAGGAGGAGACGAGTTGAAACATCCTTGGCATGCTACTCACTTGATCAAGTACTACTTCTAGTTCGGTTTCCTATATTGGAGCTCAAAAAGTTAGTTCAGTTCGCAACACTTGAAGTTTGTTCTAGTTCTAGTTTCAAATTGATGTAAGCTTGTTCCCTACTTCAATAAAAAGCGCAGTTTAATCGACCAAATGTTGTGTTACACTAACCCCAACAAGCTCGACTCTTAGTCAGCTTCGTTTTAACAAGCTCGATTCTCAATCAGCTTTGTCTACTTAACGAGTCCGACTCTCAGTCGACTTCGTTCTAACAAGCTTGACTCTTAGTCAGTTTCGTTTTAACAAGCTCGATTCTCAATCATCTTTGTCTACTTAACGAGTCCGACTCTCAGTCGACTTCGTTCTAACAAGCTCGACTCTTAGTCAGTTTCGTTTTAACAAGCTCGATTCTCAATCAGCTTTGTCTACTTAACGAGTCCGACTCTCAGTCGACTTCGTTCTAACAAGCTTGACTCTTAGTCAGTTTCGTTTTAACAAGCTCGATTCTCAATCATCTTTGTCTACTTAACGAGTCCGACTCTCAGTCGACTTCGTTCTAACAAGCTCGACTCTTAGTCAGTTTCGTTTTAACAAGCTCGATTCTTAATCAGCTTTGTATACTTAACAAGTCCGACTCTCAGTCGACTTCGTTCTAACAAACTCGACTCTTAGTCAGTCTATTCTAACAAGCTCGATTCCTAATCAGCTTCGTTCATTTAAACAAGTTAGACTCTTAAGTCGACTTCGTTCCAATAAACTCGATTCTTAATCAGTTTAGTCCCTTTAACAAGTCCGATCTTATCGACTTCAATCACCAGTTCGACTCAGGGTCAGCTTCGAACTCTTAAAACTAATGTGACTCTACAAGTCTGAGGTCGACTAAGGCATCATAAAGTCAGGACGACCTTAAACTTAAGATGACTCATTTGCCCTACTACATCTAGCTCGACACTTACATCAAAAGCATATAACATGCAATAAATAAAGTCAGCTATGATAGAAGTAAGTCTCCCAAAACGGGCTAAGACTTAGACAAAATTAACTTACAAAAATATTTTGCCTCCCAAAAAACTGGGCTAAGGCATTCGGATAATGTTAAAGCAAAAAAAACAAAAAAAAAAAAAAAAAAAATGTTGTTTGGGACTTGTTCATTACAAATCAACTAAACAATTCAAGAGTCTTGGCCGACATCAGTTTGGTCGTCAGTAGCAGCTCGATCCTCCCCATCTCCTTGTTGCTGGGGGCCTATGGGTTTACCCGACTCTGAGTAAACCTGCTCATTTTCTTCCTCCATAGTGGCGGCATCCTCAAGCTCTTGTAGAACCACATCAAAATTCCTATCGACAACAGAGGGAGCTTCCCACTTCTCACAACTATCTTCTTCATCTTCCTGGGCAATAAAAGCCAAGTCATTCTCAAGATAGGGAACGAGCGAGTGGCCCCGACGAGCTGCCATGTCGTACTGGGACTCAGAAAACCAACGAGCTAATTGCTCGATGGTAACTGTAGCTGTTGGATCCACCAGTGCTCGACGAGCCATGTGCCTCTTGCCGACCTCAAGAAAGTCCTGGGCCTTAGCCACGATGGCATTGTAGTACTCATCCCCCTCCTTAAACTTATCAACTGCAACCTCAGCAGCATCCTTGGTAGCAATATCAACGGCAGCTTGAAGGTCTTTTTCCCACTTAACCCTTGCTCGCCGATGATCTTCATTCAGCTCGACCAAGAAGGTATCTTTATCCTTCAAAAGCTTGTTAACTGTTGCCAGCTCAGTCTTGGCATTCTCGAGTTCTTTCTTCTCAGCATTCTTCTCTGCCTCAACCTCCTGGAGCTTGGATTTGGCTGCCTCAAGGTCAGACAGGGCCTTAGTCTTCACCGCTTCATTGGCCTCGTACGAATTGTCCAGATCGTTGTACTTCTCCTTCATATCCGCAAGCTCTTTAGCCTTTTTGGAATAATCTTGAAGGGCTTGCCTCTCCCTCTCAATGGAGGCCCTCCGGGAGCTCTTAACCTGCTCGACCATGGTGAGATTCTGTATTCCAGAGAAATCAAAGAAGTGTTAGCATGTAATTTCAGTTGATCGAGTAAAAGAATAAGCGACTAGAAAGAAAGAGAAAAAGGGAAGTTACCTCGCAATGAGCCATCCCAGATCGAGCTGAGAATTCTTCAGGCGTTATTCCCTTATCAGCAAAGTGAGCCAGCAGACCCACATCCACAGCTCTTCTCACTATCACCTGACCCAAGTTCATATCTGGATAGCGGCGACTCAGGCAATTGACCCCTTCAAGAGGAGGGACATCACTTAACCTCCTCATCTGGTCCTCCAGAGACTCTTTGGTGGGGGGAGGAGAGACAGGAGGAGGCATTTTACTCGAAGAAATCGACTTCCCTTTCTCAGAGCGCAGCCTCTTTCTCGAATTCAAAGGCTGGTCATCTGCATCGACCTCCATGTTGTCATCCTCAACAATCACAACGTTTAAGGGACTAGCCCCTGCAATCTCAGCTCCAGAGGTCACATCATCAACCTCTTGAGGTAGGTCGGAGCTTAAACTTACTCTAGCCGACCTAGTGGACTCGTCGCCTCCATCATTGGCATCCACAGACTGGGTACCACTCCCTAGAGGATCCTCCTCCTCAACCCCTTCCATTGGCACCATCCCAGTATTGTCCTTGGAAAGCAGGCTGGTCCTTACCGTGGCCTCCCTCTGCCTGTGAGCTCGAGCATTAGCTTTTCCATGGTCTTTCCTCGCTTTCTTCTTGTCAGAAATGCCAACGATACGACCCATGTTAGCTTCTTGTTCAGGAGTCAGAACTGCAACAAGATTAAAGTGGAAAAGTGTTAAATCGACATACGAGCAAAAGTTCTATATACGAGCAAAGGTTCTATATACGAGCAAAAGTTATATGTACGAGCACATTATAAACGACTTGATCTTCCTATGAGCGAGTTAACAAGTTACGAGCTAATTATGGATAAGCTGATTATTCTACATGCAGAACGCTATGTATGAACTAGCTATATACGAACTACAGGTCCAACCTATAACTAACTCGCTCTAAACAAATTGATCATTCATACCAGTTATTCAATGAAGGGCAAGTAAAGAAAAGCTGAACAGAGATATCTTACCACCAGCATGCTCTCCATTATTCTTGCAATAGTTCGCGGTCTTCTTGCAGAGTTTACACATATCTCCAAATTTACCCAGGGAATGAGTAACCCAGTCTGGATATACTTGGCCTCTCGGAACAGGAATAAGGGGTTCCACCACGCCATCTCCAGACATCATCCCAGCCTGGATGAAGTTATACTTGGTGGTGAGCAGACTCTCCCAGCTTATGGGCCTCCTCTCAACTAGTCGACATAAAGCCCTATACAAGTTAAGATGCCAGGTTGGCTCCCAATAGTCCCCCTCATCTGTGGCTTCTGTTTCATCATTGGGCAATGGGAATTCCCATCCTAATCTACTCTCTACCACAACAACATGCGAGTTCCAGCCACTATGCTTACTAGGGAGGTTGGTGAAGAGTTTGGGAGATTTAGGTTTAGAAGGAGTACTGATGCTCAGATCCTCCCCACTATACTTAATACTGAAAAATTCTTTAAATACCCTCATACAGGGTTCATATCCTAAAAATCTACAAACCATAGCAAAGCACACAAGGACCCTACAAGTATTGGCTCCGAGCTGAAGGGGAAGGGCATTGGCACATTCTAAAAACTCATTTATAAAGGGATCAAGAGGCAACCTGAGGCCAGCAACAAACTGACCATAAAAGAAGGCGACCCTGGTAGCATCCTTGGTGAAGGACGACCTAAACTGTTTCATGAACTCCTTTTGAGTATAGATGGTCACTTGGTAGTCCTCTTTGCTGACTTCACAAAATTCCCTGATCACACTATACCTAGAGGGCAAGTTCTTATTGCCACGCAATGGCCCTTGGGGAACATAACCCCTTTCATTTTTCCCCGGCACAACTGAGTCATCAAATGCGTTCACAATCCTGGGACCTGAAGAAGTCGAGGCAGCATTTCCTTCTTGAGTTGCCATATCTGTACAAACAAAAGAGGAAGCAGGGGAGTCAGTCCTATGATCATGTTCAGTCGACCTACCTAAGGACGACCTAGACTCCCCTGGAAAACCTATTCTATTCCTAAGGAAGGAGGGTTTGTAGACATCCCTAACGTAGAACAAGGTAATATGGTCGAGCAGTTCATGGAATAGATGGAAAGTGACGATATTTGAATCATCAACTACCAGGTTTTCAACGTCCCCTACAATGGGCAAACCTATCTCACTAAAATTCAATTCCCACTTGGTTAAAATGGAGGCACATTCATCCAAGGACAGTTCTCTCCACTCACCGTTCACATTCTTGTATACCCTACGGTTAAAGCAAAGAACCATACCATGCCCCTGGTTCGCTACTAAAGGTCCTAGCCATGGCAGAAATAAAGACAGAGCAGAAATTAAAGCCCTAAAGAAATAATGGGAGAGAAATACCTTTGCAAATGTCGGAATAGGAAGCTGTTGCCGAAGACGGAATCCCAATTTAACTCAACTGCTTCTTCGCTATTTTCGCCGGAGATTCTCAGAATTTGAAGACGGTAAGAACTCGTATCTGAGAAGAATTCTGAGTATTTATATTTTCCTAAATTGGGAAAGGAGAAAAGAAAATCAAAATTGATTTTCCAAAATTAAAAGCCGAAGCAGTTTTCGAGAAGGAGTTCCAAGCGTCAGAGTAGCAATGATGACAAAATCCGGCGCTCCTTCATCTCCGACCGTTCATCGCCGACGTCCAGGATTGTGCCACGTCATCTCAAGTCGACTAAACCTCAGAAACGAGTAGCGAACTGCGAGTAGTAACTATTTTTCATCATTTAACTTTCAAGTCGACAAAGTCAACTCGAAAGTTGGGGGCCACTGAACATACCAAAAGTGCCGAGTTGGGCCAAATAAGTAAATCCCAATCACGAACAACCTGGACTCTCATATTCTCAATAAAGCTGGCCCAATCAAAACAGGGCCCAAAGTCTATCTCAAGGATCAGTCGACTAAGCCCATGGTCCGGCCCACCTGGCCCCGACTTAACTTAGTCCGACTTCAGAATCCGTACTACAACTCGGGTACGAACCATGCTCTACCCGACAGTCAGGTCGACCATTCCTCGAATGATGACCTCGACCTAAACAACAAGTGACGACTTGACACTTGCTGGCGTATTTGGTTGAACTATTCTCATAACCACATCCCTACAAATCAGGGGCCGTTATAGACACGTTCCCATTACCAATAACCGCCGCTACAATCACGGAGCACATGTCGCCTCCCCAAAAATACATCACTTTTGTCTATAAATACTCCATCACTACCAAACGGTGAGAGGTAAGCGCCATTTTGTTATTAGAATTCAGTATTCAATACATTTTGTGCTATATACAACCGTGATCTTACTCACGCCCGAGCGTCTTCGCCGGAGACACATCCAGGCTAGTCGTGGTTCTCGATTTCGTGTCAAGGAGCCAGGTGATTCGCCCCGCCACGTGGAGGAAGATTGATAAGCACAATTCTGCAAAGATCATATATATATATATATATATATATATATATATATATATATGTGTTTTAATATATATTCATTAAGTGCTCCATGCTATACATCTATACTTAATCTATGTCATTTAGTTGAACATATATATGTAATTAATGTGGGTTTAGTTGCGAATCAATTACAACGACTGTCCCTTTAGTTCCTATACTTGTGAAACTAATGGACGCGATTGTTTTAGAATGACAATGAAGTGCACGTATGGATTGTCATTTACATTATGAATATAATTTTATGAGAATTTGTTAAAGTATAAACACATGTTTGGACAATTCAAGTGGGAGATTGTAAGAACATGGATTGCAAAATGTGTATACTTAATAAATATAAGTGACATGTAGACGTACATGTATAAATCATTATAATAATGTTATTGTAAAGTATAGAATATTAATTAAATGTGTAGAATTTCCGAGGTGGAAATTACCTATTTATGATGGGCAGAATGGTAATTTCACACCGCTTAATTGAAAGGGTGTAGTCCCTTGATGAGGTGCCATTGTTTTCTATATATAGAGGCCTACCATCAGCCTAGAAACTACTACATCATCCTTATATACTCTCTCCATAATCTGAGTTCTAAGAAAGACATTCATCATCAAGAAGATCTACATTTCCCTCCTTGATTTTCTTCTTCTTCTCTTCCTTCCTTTGCAAGAACAACATCAAGTAACAAGATGAACTCAACAGGTATCACGCTTCCGCCTTCATCTTCTTCTCTTACTTAATCTAGGCTTGAGTGCTTTCGGATTATTGGAATAGGAATGTTCCAACACAAACATCTTTATTCATCATCTTTTACAGAGTCATGTCATCCTCTCTTCATCTTAACAATTTTCTTTATATTAAACTCAAAATGACTTACATTTTGGAGACGTCCAATTTGTATAATTCTAGTTAATCGAGAGAAGTACCTAGCGGAGAATCTCGATTAATGGAACCATATAAAGGAACTAGGTCTCATTGATCACGAGAGTAGTTCAATGGACTAGGGATGCTCCTTGAATGAAAAGTACGTGGATTTTCGAACATTAATTGATCCTTACTAATTATGGGCCATCGAGAGATAGGACATAATTAGTGAAGGATACAAACGCTACTTGCTTGATCATGAGAAGTAGTGTAGGCTTAATGTATCATCCTTGATTTCGATGAACATTTATAATTTTGAAGAATGAATAATTGATGAATAAATGACTATATGAATTTCAATCCCGGGAATGCTTCCGTATTATAAGAGTTTAACCAAAGTATTTCTGTGTATGTTTTTATCATCTTCTTAATTTAAATTATATTTCTCCCAATCTCATATCTATTTCTTAGTAAAAATAAATATTTCCCAAAGTAAACCCTATCCTTGTGGGATCGACTCGTACTTGCATTAGCTATACTATTATAGCCCGTGCACTTGCGGTATTTAAAAAGAACCGTTAGGTTTTGAGACAACACACGCCCGTGCAAAGGGTTTTCACGGCCGTGCGTTATAATCTGCAAGCCCGTGCAAGTAGGCTGGAGCGGCCGTGTAAGTTTGTGGACACGCCCGTGCAAGAGGTTGCACGGCCGTGCAAACTTAAGTGCACGGCCGTGCATAGCGGCAGAACAGCAGATCCGTTTTGGCCTTGGATTAGGGCTCTTCTCCCTAAAGGTTAGGGATATTTATAAAGTATAAATAGCCCACTTCTCCCCATCCAAGACACACGAATTTTAGGGCATGAGAAACACAAATCTCATGATTTTGATTACGAATCAAAGATCAAAACACCCTAGATTCAATTCCATATTATCCATAGATTGTTGAAAAGTGTTTCAACAATCGAGGATCATCTAGCAATCCAACAAGATTCGATCTTGGTTCGTTCGCGTGTGGATTATCGATAGAGGGTGATTGGTTTATCACCTAAAGCTTGAAGGCCTAGCATTATTGATTCATCACAAGGAAGAACAAGGAAGAAGATCAAAATTTCGTCTACGACTCAAAAGGTGAATTACGAATCGTGTACGAAAGACAAATTCACAATCAAGGTTAGTAAATCTATATTCATAGTTTAATCTCTTCGTGTTAAACGAATTCATGGCTAGGATTTTGTGAATTATATAAATCTTCCTCTACGCATGTAATCTCAAAACCCAACAACCACTTCCACACCCACCTTAATCCCTAATTCGCCCTCCTCCCCCTCTCTCTCTCTCTCTCTCTCTCTCTCTCTCTCTCTCTCTCTCTCTCTCTCTCTCTCTCTCTCTCTCTCTCTCTCTCTCTCTCTCTCTCTCTCTCTCTCTCTCTCTCTCTCATATTGATAATTTCATGAATCCTCGGTCCACATATAGGATTTACTACCTAGAAAATAAATGTGAGGATATTTTTTTTTGAATTACTTTTCATGTATTTTCTTTTTGATTTTTTAATTTTTTAATATTAAATTAATATAAAATAATATGCTCACCAAAAAGATCCGAAAAATATGTTGTAGATTTAAATATTAGCTTCAATATATATGAGTAGCTCCGAAGAATAAGTTTTAGGGAAAACTTGTTTTTTCATAAGTTATAAAAAGCCCACTTTCATTCTTAAAAATATCAAGTTTAGACCTTAAAATATTGAGTTTAGGTCATAAAATATCTAGAAAATAAAATAGTGAGTTTAGGCGTTAAAACAGTGAGTTTAAGCTAGAAAATAAAATATCGAGTTTAGGCCTTAAAACAATGAGTTTAGGCTTTAAAACATCAAGTTGATATATTTAAAAACAGAATTTTTTATAACTTATGAAGAAACAGGTTTCTCCCAAAATTTTCTGACTTTAAAAACTCATTAAAATGTCATGTGCAAATGACATTACTTTGAATCCGTTAAAAAATAACACGTCGTCAATTTTGTCATCGAATTGATGAATAGCAACAAATTGTAAAAGATAGCATACTAATTGACATAACTACACTTATATAGGAACTACTCCCTCCGTTTTACGTGAATGGACACTTATTTTTTTTTGGGACGTTTCACGTGAATGAACACTGCCCAAAATGGAAAAGAATATTCACTATTCCCTCCACTCATTCTCTCTCCTACTTCACTTTTACACTCACAACATTCTCTCTCCTAACTATTCCTCCCACTCATTCTCTCTCCTATTTAATTCTACATACTCACAACATTTTCTTTCACTTTTTCTCTCTCTTACTTTTCCTTAATTCTCACACCTATAAAGTTGATGTCCATTGACATGGAACGGAGGGAGTACATTGCAAACGTGAGTAAAACTCATGAATCAAATTGCAATTATTATCCCTCTTTTTTTATAATAGTAATCATCAAAATTACCAAAAAGTCCATAAAATCATGAATCCAAACAAAATCATGGAATCATATCTACGATGACTCGGCACACGTACCTTTTTACAAGAAAGTATTACTTTCAATGTCCTAAAATAAATATTCATAAAATAAATATTATATATATATTTTTTATTAATTTGAGTAAACTTTAACAAACATTTCATTTAAAATTATTTTTCATAAAATTTTAAAAAATAACTATTACAAATAAATATTGATAGTTCAATTAAATTGAAAAAAAAATCAAGGTATAAAATTTATTTTGGGACAAAGGAATAATAAATCAAATACATACCTAGATAGTATAAATATTTAATTAGTGCTAAATGTAGACGTACCAAAATAATATAATTGAATAATATTAACCACCAACCATGCCATTAATTGGATTAGAAGTAAATGTAACTATAATATTTCGTGGTGACTGAATTTAATTTGTCCAAAGTCATTTTCAAATTAATAAACCAAACAAAGTGGAAGGAGAGTAATCACCAAGTGACACCCAAACTGGTCTTAATCATATGCATTGTCCACTTTGGTTTCTTTTCTTATGTTAAATGAAGCTACCTATAGCATTTAATGCTGAATTCCCACATCTGATTTTAAGATATTTTCTCCAACGGGCTAAATTATTCTCCTATTTATTTTTACATTATAAAAAAAAGAAGATAAATTTAACTTTTAAACAACTCTACTTAGACAAAGACATAAATACCACTATTATTATGTTATTGAAAAGGGTACATTAAAACTTGATGTTTGTTAAGATTCAAAATTTTCGTTGGGCAAGCAAAGCAATACATGGATTTTTGTTTCCACGAGGGGCGGGAGGGGGGTGTGTGGGTGTGTGTGTGTATGTTAGGGCTGTACAAAAAATTCGTGAAATCGGACTGGATCAGCAAAATCGAATTAGATCAGTAAAAAACGGATCGAAAAAATAGTATTGGTCTGATCTTGGTTCCAAATTTTTATGAAATCAATTATTTGATCTGGTCCTGATTTTGAAAAAAATATAAGCGGTCCTGGACCGGGACCGGACCGGACCGAATATATATATATATATATATATATATATATATATATATATATATATATATATATATATATATATGAGAATCATAACAAAATGAGAACCGTGAGAAATCACTTATTTACAGTAGATACTTAGCTACTGTATACATATACAGTCTACTGTATATGCATACAGTAATTAAATATCTACTGTATACAAGTGTATAACCACACGTATACACTTGTATACAGTAGCTAAGTATCTACTGTATATGTATACAGTCTATTGTATATATATACAGTAGCTAAATATCTACTGTATACAAGTGGTTCTCACGGTTCTCATTTTAAACGGTTCTCATTGAAACGTGACCCTATATATATATATATATATATATATATATATATATATATATATATATATATATATTAACTTTTTTACCAAGTGGTTGAACATGAAAGTCTACTTGCCTAACTGTTGATTTTGTTATTGTAATTTGGTTCTTAAATATGCTTGCTTGTAGACAGCCATATACTTCCTCCGCTTCGAAATATTGTTCAGCAATTTGGTTCTTAAATATGCTTGCTTGTAGATTTTGTTATTGTAAAAAATTATACTATATTGTAATTTGTAGAATCGGTGGAACGGGATCGGAATCGGACCGGACCGATGGGATTGATCCTATAATGCAATGGTCTGGTCCTGCTCCTATATTTTTACAGAATCGAAATATTTAATTCGGTCCTAATTTTTTAAAATTTTGACAAAAATCGAATCAATCTAACCATAAACACCCCTAGTGTGTGTGTGTCAAAGATCGAATATTTTGCTACAAGGTGCATGATAAAGTCAAGACCATCCCTCCGTCTATCTCACCTTGAGCTGATGTCGGCAAATTTTCAATCGGCAAATTATCAATGAAAATTACAAAAATAATAGCTCAATTAAAGAATATTATCATCGGAGGAAAGGGGGGAACATTGCCCGCAACTAGTTGTTGATGGAAGAAGGCAAATTGCTTCATTTAGTAGTTGAGGTAGACTATTCTCTCCGCTCATTCTCTCTCCTATTTTATTTTCACATTTACAACACTTTCAATATAATATTTTCTCCTTAATTCCCGTGCAAAACCCAAAAGTCTATAATATAACAATTTCATGAACGTCCAATTTGAATGATTAATTTCTATACTCCCTCTGTTCCTGTCTAAGATTCACACTTTTTTCAAATCACACAAATTAAGAAAATAGGTAGGAAGAAAAAATGTTATGAGTGTAATTTGAGAATAGGAGAGAAAATGAGTGGAGGAAATAGTAAATTTGAAAAGTATTGTGAGTATAATAGTGAAATAGGAGAGAGAATTAGTGGGTGGAATAGTAAAGATTTTTTGTTATTTTAGAAAAGATGAAGATTTTAACGGGACACCCATTTTGACAAAAAGTAAAACTTGAAATGAGACGGAGGGAATATATATAAAGCATATTCATCGGGGGCATTTTTGTCCGATATCTCGCTTCAGATCTCTATTAGGGATGATCAAAATCGGTTTCGGGCCCGGTTTCGGTTTGAAAAATGTATGACCCTTAACCGGCCCGGTTTGCTCAAGGTTCCGGTTAATTCGATTCCGGTTTTCTCCCTGGTTCGTCCGGTTTCGAGCTTTTTCCGGTCCGGTTCCGGTCCGGTTCTATTGAAAAACAATGAATTTTCGTCCGGTTTCGGGCTTTTTCCGGTCCGGTTCACCATTTTGGTGACCCTTATCCGGCCCGGCTCCAAACCGGTTCCGGTTACCCCGATTTCGATTTTCGTGACGGTTCATGGCGATTTCGGACTTTTCCGATCCGGTTCCGATCCAATTTTTCGATTCCGATCCAATTCCGATCCGATTTGGCCATCCCTAATCTCTATCGTTCATGTTTGCTACTTCGATAATGGGTCGTCAATGTAGCAACTGCTGCTATGATATTATACTCCCTCCGTCCCAACATAAGCTTCTCATTTTTAGCATTGCACGCAAATTAAGAAAATGGATGGGAAGAAAAAATATTGTGAGTGTGATTTGAAAATAGGAGAGAGAATGAGTGGAGAAAATAGTAAATTTGAAAAGTGTTGTGAGTGTAATAGTGAATTAGGAGAGAGAATGAGTGGAGGAAATAGTAAAGATTCTTTATCAAAAAATGAAAGTGAAAACTTTTAACGGAACACCCAAAATGGCAAAATGGGAAGCTTCGGCTGGGACGGAGGAAAAATTTCTTGTGCCCGAATCCCCTCGCAACCCCCTCATTTCTCAAACTATATCTACCTAAAAATATACTCACTCCGTCCCATTATAAAAATATAAATAGGTTTTACACAAAAATTAAAAAATATGTATAGTGGATTAACTGTTTTGAGTATAAAAATTGAGATAGCAGAAAAAAAGTGAGATATAAAATAGTAAATTGATAGATAATATTAGTATGACAATAGATAATATGAGTATAACAAATGAGTCCCATGAATAAATAAAAACTTTTTGTAAGTGTGAGTTGTTTCACACGTTTTTACCAATTATGATTTCTAATTATTAGGATTTGTATCTTTCTTATTTTAGATTATATTTGTAAATATCTTTTTTAATTTATTTATTTGTTATTATTTATTTACTAACCTATTAATTAGTTTTCTAGTTTTAGTATACTCCCTCCGTCCCGCTAATATTAGCACAAACACTGTTTGCGCGGAAATTAAGGAATATGATATTTTAATAAAATGTTGTGAGTGTAAAAGAATGAGTGAAGAGAGAATGAGTGGAGGGTATAATAAATTATAATGGTGTTGTGAGTATTAAAATAATGTAGGAGAGAGAATGAGTGGGATTGGGTGAATATTTTATTAATATAAAGTTTTCTTTTTGGGAGTGTGCAGATATTAGCGGGACGCCCAAAAAGGAAAGTGTGCTAATATTAGCGGGACGGAGGGAGTACTCCCTCCGTCCCACGTGAATGGACACTTATTTCCTTTTTGGGACGTCCCACGTGAATGGACACTGCCCAAAATGGAAAAGAATATTCACTATTCCCTCCACTCATTCTCTCTCCTACTTCACTTTTACACTCACAACATTCTCTCTCCTAACTATTCCTCCCACTCATTCTCTCTCCTATTTAATTCTTCATACTCACAACATTTTCTTTCACTTTTTCTCTCTCTTACTTTTCCTTAATTCTCCACTCATAAAGTTGGTGTCCATTGACATGGGACGGAGGGAGTATATTTTAATTATTTTATAGGTATCTCTCAAATAAAAAAAGTAATTCAAGATAAAGAAAGATTGGGTTGATTAAGAAGAGTTCAATAGTAGAAGTCTAAAATGCAGGATCTTATCAATCAAATCATTTCCTATAACTTAGCATTTTCACTCCTATATAAGGAGACTCTCATTCATAGGCAAACTTTTGGCAATTTAATCTCTAAGTTTCTAAAGAACAAAAGAGTGTTTTATTGTGAAAGATAGTTTTGATCATTAGTATTTTCGTTTTTCTCTTCTTCTACTTTTTCATTGTAATCAACATTCATTTAAGTTTATAAATAGAAGCTTTTTATTGTCTACAGCAAGCAAGTTGCTGTAGATAAGTGTTTAATTTTACGTTAAAATCGATTTTTACTCGTAAGTTTTATATTCCGCTGCTTTTTGTATTCCTGATAGTATTGATTTTATCACACCAGTACTCACACGAAGTAATTGTGATTACACTTGTTCATGTTAGCTACTCAATTTCTTTCAATTGAAATCAGAGCTTCACTCGATTACACTGAGTGAGATCCAGAAAGAGTAGTCATTATGAATGGTTATTTGAGTCATTATCGTACTCATGTTTTAGATGGTACAAACTATGCTCTATGGAAAGATAAGATGCGTCTTTACATCAAAGCAATTAATGAGAGGTCGTGGCTAAGCATAATTGTCACATGGTCTCCTGCTAAGGTTGAAAGCAAGGATGTAGTATGTGAAACCTCTGAAAAATCCTACAAACTTAAACCTGATGAACACTGGACTACAACAGAAATTATCCTTGCAAAATATAATTCTAGAACCCTAGGTGCTCTATCAAGTCATGTTGATGAACACATGTTTCGCCTATTAATTAATTAGAATGTAGCAAAAATAACTTGGGATATTTTGTAAGGTCATTGTGAAGGTGATGATAGTGTAAATGCTACTAGGTTGAGAATTCTCATGACCAAGTTTGAAAACTTGAGTATGAATGAGATTGAACACATTAAAAGTTATTCGGCGAAATTAAGGGAAATATCGAATGAATGTCTCTCCCTAATTGAGCCTATATCAAATGTAAGGTTGGTAAGTAAGATGTTCAGAACTGTAACTGAAAATTTTAACATCAAAATTGCTACTGTTGAAGTAGCAAATGACACCATGACTATGGGCTTAGATACTCTTGTGGGTATTCTAACCATGTTCAAAATGAATCTGTCAATTCAATAGCAACATAAGGCTGATAGTATTGCTCCTACTGATGCTCTTTCCAGTGCCTCCAAAGTTTCTAAAGAAATTGTAGAAATCTCTAAAGAAATAGATAATTCTAATTTGGAAATAGAGGATGTGGATTTAATCACCAAAAGGTTTCATTATTTTTAAAGAACAAAAAGGATAACAAGTTTCCATCAGAAAGCCAAAACACATCAACTTTTGAAAATTATGAGGAGGATTCTGGAAATACATTTAAACATCTTAGAAGTTTTTCAAAAAGGAAATCTGATTCTGTTCAATGTAGAGCCTGTAAAGGCTTTTGTCAATTTGCTAGTGAGTGTGCCAACACTCTGAAGAAAAAAGGGATGAGCTTATTTGCGACCCTTAGTGAAGATGAAGATGATACTGTAAACCTAGTAGTAATGGAAATCTCATTTCAAAATCACGAACATCATTCAGATGTTACTTCAGATGTAGTCACACTAGAGATCACACCCTCTGACTTTGAGTTCAAATGATTTAATTCTTCTGTTTCTGAAAAAACAGAGGATGAAGAGGAATGTGATGGTTATTTGAGGAACTTCATGAGGCATCCACTGATCTTTTCGCCGATTGGCAAAAACGTATTGAAAAACTTGATATTTTTGAAAAGGTCAATGAGAAACTCTCAACTGAAATCTCTTCTTTAAAATCTGATTTTGAGAGAGTTTCCATTGAAAATGACAACCAAAATGATTCCATAGCCAAACTCGAGGTCATGCTCACCAAACGTGATATTGAACTCGAGAAAACCAAAGCTGAACTTGAAAAAGCGAATGGGACTTTTAAAATGTTAGAACTCTGAAAAAGCTAAACTTGAAAAAGTTTTAAACTTTGGAAGTCAAACTAAAACTGGTCTTGGCTATTAATCCACTTTTGTAAAAGAAGGTGAAGGTACCTCTAAATCTAAAAAATTTCAAAAGGTAGAGTCCAAACCTAGGAGAAAGAAGTTTGTATGTCACTACTGCTTTGCTCCAGGTCATACCAGGCCTTTCTGTTATCAAAGGATTCATGACCTTGGGGAATTTCCTCCCCAGATGAGAGCCCAGATGTACTCATACCACAGCTCACATCGCCAAAATTCTGGGCGATTCGTGTGGGTTGAGAAGAAGGATGAGGAGTGTAAGGTTGTTTTCACCTCTCTAAAAAGCAGTGTGTATAGCTCTTGGTATTTTGATAGTGAGTGCTTAAGGCACATGACAGGTAAAGCTGAATTCCTGTCTGATTACTCTCATGTGAATGGAGGAAAAGTGAAATATGGAGGTGGAGGCCAAGGTAAGATTGTTGGTAAAGGAACCTTGAATGTTGAGGGTCTACCTAATCTCCATAATGTTCTTCATGCAGAAGGCCTTAAGGTCAATCTCATAATCATTAGTCATTTGTGTGACGATTATATGCATGTGAAATTTGATAAGAACGTTTGTGAGGTTTTTTATAAAACAGGTAAGAGTGTATTTAAAGGATTTAAAACTTCTGACAATTGCTATAAATTTTGTGATGTTACAGGTTTTGTTAAAGAGCTGGAGACCACCAATGAAGAATTTGAACAGAAAATTCTAGAGAAGAAGCAAGAGAATGCAGAAAAGACAGATGTACCCCGTGATATGATCACATCAGCAGAATCTAATGGTTGTTCAGATTCAAAGGCATTTCCAGCAACTCGGATAGTGAAAAAGCATGTATGGATAGGTCCAGAGACATTTCAAGCAAAATACAAATGGACCATTCTGTCTCACAAGTGGTTGGAGACGTGCATGTAAAGGTAAGCACCAGACTGAAGCCTAGAGTCAATTACAAAGATTCTGCTGGTCTAAATTGGTCATCTTCTGTGTTACCCAAGGTAAGTATTTGTCATTACTTATCTTATCTTGAGTCCAAAATTGTTGAAATAATGAAAGATGAATGGGGTACTGATGATATGAATAGTAAAATTGGGGGTTTTTTTTGTCTTGGGAATAATATGGTATCGTGGTACAATCAAAACTATGTTTCTCACTATACTACTGAATTTAAATATATAGCAGTAGACATGTGTTGCTCTCAACTCTTTTGGATGAATATTATGAAGGAACACGGGCATAAAAGTATTGTGTTATTTGTCTTTTGTAATAATTGTTAGTCAAATATATGTTTAGATTTAGAATTGCTTAATCCCAATCATAACAAGCATTAATGTGGACCCCTAATTTAATTAGATCAAATAGAATTTTTTTATGTATGTTAGGTTCCCTTAGTGCATGTGCCAGTGTTTTTATTATGTAATTTTCTCAAGCTTTGAAGACTTGAAGACCTGAGAATTTCCATCAAGCATGTGAGTTACCTGTTGAAGCTGTCTTACTGGTTGACGTCTCTAACCGGTATCCATGCCTAACCGGCCACCTTACCTAGCCGACATCTCCCTAGCCGGTTATGTCCTTTCTCTTGCCGGTTAAGGCTTACTCTTCAAGCTTCCTTCAGTCAGCAGCTAGCCGATGCATTAATTGCTCCCAACTACCCAGCCATCAACTTTAGCTAAAGTTGGTAAAGCAAGCATGCTGACATGACATCTCTGCAACAAATCAGTACCTTCTTGAAGAATGTCAAGTAACCAGTACTCACAGCGCCCCAACTAATCTATGGAAATCCTCTCTATCCAATCTCAGGCATTTAATGCAAGGATCTTCTCATTTAATGCCTGCCAGTCCAAGTCATCATTACAACCTCTTCAAAGACAACGACTCCTCTTCAAAGTTCATTATAAATAGTTTCCTCGGAGCATTGAAGAAGGTTGGTGCATTTATGTTTCTTGAGAGTGAGCTGCTCTGAACTACCAACCTGCAAATCCCCTAGTTCAAAGCATTCAAAGCAAGTCCCCTCTTTCACTAGACATCTCTGTAGGACTTATACACTGAGCACCTCAATCAATACTGTAGTGTTCCCATATTAGATTACTTATGGAACATATTGATTGATCCACACACAACACCCTAGAGAAATCAGCTCAACTTGTGAGCACATCTCTAGAAAACACCTGGTCTTTATTGTAGCACGATCCGTTAGTGGTCACCTTTAGTTTGGCAGCCTTCAATCATTGGCTTGCAACTTGTAATAGGTAGAATCCATTAATATAGTAGTGCACTTTCACAAATCCAAGTTCTGACCAAACTTGGTAGAGGACGTAGCAGTTATTTAACACTGTGAACCTCTTCAAACAATGTGTCATTTCTTTGTGTGTTTGTTCATTTATTGTTATGTTGTTGTAACTAGTTGATAATCTCTCAACTGGTCACAACCTATTGAATCAACTTACTGCTTAACTTGTTTGTCTTACTTGGAGATAAAATTTGTCCTTGTTTTGTTGCATGAGTTTTGACTTACTGGCTTTTAAATTTATCTTACCGGTTTTATCCGTTGTGCAAAATCAATTTACCGATTAGCCATTGTATTATTTCAAAGACTAAAAGTTTTCACCAAAAAGTTTTGAACAGGCTATTCACCCCCCCCTCTAGCCTGATTCCTACCATTTGGGACCTAACAATTGGTATCAGAGCTAGCAATTTACGAAAATCATTTTTCTAAGCTTAATCGCTTGAATTGCCAATTCCAAAATGGCAGGAAAAATCATGCAAACCTACAACTTGGCAACTGTTCCCATGTTGAATGAAAACGAATTTCCAGTATGGAAAAACAGAATCATGCGGTACTTGGATTCAATAGATGATAGGTTAACCACTGTAGTCAGAGATGGTCCCATGACACCCCTGAAAATCAATCTTGCTACCAGAGCACCCAAAACTCCTCTCATGGATCATGCAGATAGAATGTCTGAACAAGATTTTGAGGTCTATGAAACCTATGTGCCAAAACCACGTGAAGAATGGACTGAGGATGACAAACTGTGTGATTCCTTGGACAGAAAAGTTTTGCACATCATAACCTTAGGACTTGATGACAGACTGTACAAACAAGTACAATGCTATGAGACTGCTCAACAAGTATGACAAAGTCTACTTAGATACTTTGAAGGAGATCAAGTGGCCAAGGACAACAGACTCTACAAAAGCGTTGCTGAGTTTGAGTCCTTCAAGAAGAATCCAAATGAGACAATGAAAGAAACGTACGACCGTTTCTGCGAGGTGAGTAATTCTTGTGCATCTTTAGGTAGAGTTTATACAATGAAAGATCTAAACATGAGGTTCCTCAATTCTCTTGGAGATTTGTGGCATGTCAAGGTCACCATTTTGAAAGAATGCTGAGATTTGAACACTACTCATATTCAGAACATTGTGTCTACTTTGTTTTTGTATGAGGAAGAGCTCAACCGGCTGAGTGGAGTTCAAAAACAATTTAAAAATCTATCTTTGCCAGCTCAGACCGAGATCTTTCCTGGTTCTTCTTTGCTTACCATCCAACCTACTACCAATGACTCTCCCTCAATCTCTCAGCCTCAACCAACACAAGCCAATACTTCCTCAAGTGTGATTTTTGAGGAAGAAGATGAGTTTGCTGCCTTCGCTAGAAACTATAGAAAGTTCAATGATTTTAAAATATCCCAGCAATCCCACAGCAAATCCTTCCAACCCAAATCCTCATCATTCCAAAGATCTGGGAACTTCCAAAAGAAAGGCCAAACCTCAACCTCAACCGACGGCAAGAATGCCCAAGGTGAGCTTGTGTGTTACAATTGTAGAAAACCCGGCCATTTTGCCTCCAAATGCCCTCAACCGAAATATGAATTTTTGAGGAAGAAACCATTCAAGAAATCCCCTAGAACTAAATCTAAGAGCTTAGTTGCCGAAGATGGAACTGAAAAAGCTATGCCAGTTTGGTTTGAGACTGACTCTGAGAATGAGGATGCTGACATAGATGAAGAAGCTGATGTCAGTTTTGTTGCTATGGATGGAACCTATGACAAACCCATCTCCTTACAGACTCCTATCTTTAGACACCCCAATTCTAATGAACAATCATCCTATGTTGACCAGACTCCACCTATGAGATCTCCCTTGACATACTTTGATGAACCCATTCCTACTACCAAGGCAGACGCAGGTAACCCATACAATTTTAAAATTCAAAGCATAGGTGGATCCCTTTATGGTCAGTGTAAAACCATGCCCACTCTCAGACCGCTGATGCAACCAATTCAACAGACCTACCAAGCTCAAGCTTTACCGATCACCTCTCATCAACCGACGCTTGAAACCCGACCAATTCATTTCTTAAAGCCTCTAACCGAGCCGAGCCCTCAACCGATATCATCACTACCAAATTTTGATCCTAATTTTGAACCATCACCCTCTTCCTCTCAGCCTACCATTGACCCTATGCCAAACATGTCAAAGTCTGAAATGGCAGAGGTGATGAATGAGCTCTTCTCAGATTTTGAAAAATTAAATGAAGCTCACAAAATTATGGCTGATAATTTTAAAATGATCACTACTGAAAATGACTCTTTGAAAGGTGAAATAAAAATTTTGAAAGAAAGTAAGCTTGAGTCTGATCAGTTGAAGAAACATAATCAAGATCTCACTGAGAGACTAAATATATCTGTTTGTCAAATTGCTGATCTAGTGTCAAGAAATAATTCTCTTTCAAAAACCATTGACACCTTTTCAAAATCACGAGCTGCTATGGAGATTATCATACAAGATCAATTGTCTCCCAACCGAGATGTATCAGGCATAGGCTTTGGCTCCAGCAGTGATGACAATGTCAGCAAAGACAAACCAGTTACTAAGTCTGTTACTGAGAACTTGATGGGAAAGTTTGATGATGCTCAATCCAAATTGATTAAGAGAGAGTTAACTAAACCTTTCAAAGCTGTCCCACACACCTATCCCAAGGGGCGGGAACAGATGAAGGCTTATTTGGGCAAAAACAAATCCCAATGGACCGAGGTAGCTGATCCTGAGCTAGGACAATATGTTCCACTCAGTGATGGTAACAACAAAGGTGGAATTAAAATTGCTGACCATGTTGCAGGTAAGGAAACCTCAACCGGTAAGGAAGCCATCACCAGTAAGGGTCCGACTGGTCAGACAACTGTCACCGGTCAACCAACCGGTGAGGGCTCCCCAACCGGTAAAGGATTTTCCAAACCTAAGCAACCGGCTAACAAAGGTAATTCCATCACCTTCGTCCCTAAAGGATCTATTTATGCTCAATCAGTAAACTCCTCTGAAGCAATGGCCAAATTGAACATCAACTCATCTAAGCCCTCTCAGCCATCTTCGAATAAATGTACAAATTGTGGTTATATTGGTCACAAGGCTTATGAATGCCTCTTGAAGCACCTATCTGGATCCACTGAGTCTAAAAGCTCAGGTGGTGGCCAGGTATGGCTGCCAAAGAGGAACTAACTCTTTGGACCCGAAAGAATAAGGGGAACCATAAGCTTACTGCTTTATTTCAGGAATGCTTAATGGCCTCAACCGATGCCGGTAAGGATGTTTGGATTATGGACAGTGGATGCTCTAGGCATATGACTGGACATGCTGATCTCCTCACCGATCTGGAAGAAGCATCTGGTCCTCCAGTTGTCTTTGGTGACAACGCAAAGGGTAAAATTATTGGTCGTGGATCCATCAAAAGAGGTACAGTTGTTGTACAGAAGGTATCTTTGGTGGATGGTCTGAAACATAACCTTCTCTCTATATCACAATTATGTGATAAAGGTATGCATTGTGTTTTCAATTCTTTCAATTGCTATGTGAAAGACATTGCTACATGTGAAACACTTCTTACTAGATACAGAAAAGGTAACGTATATGCTATCGATTTAAACAATGTTTCGAATATTACTAATGTTTGTTTTGTAGCTAAGAACATCAGTGAGAATTCCTGGCTATGGCATAAGAGACTCACTCACTTGAATTTCAAATACCTATCCAAGCTGGCTAATCAAAATCTAGTTGCCGGCTTACCTCAAGTGTCTGCCAATCATGAAAGGAAATGCAGAGCCTGTCAGTTAGGAAAATAGCATAAAGAATCTTTCCACAGCAAGCCCTGCATGTCCACCTCTAGATGCCTCCAGTTGCTACATATGGATCTGTTTGGACCCACAACTATTGCCAGTTTGGGGGTAGCAGATATGCTTTGGTTGTTGTAGACGACTTCTCGAGATATACATGGGTAGAGAACTTTGCTTCAAAGGATGATACATATGAAGTTGCTACCAGATTATTTCGTCTACTTCAAACCCAAAAGGAGTGTGACATCATCAGTATGAGATCAGATAATGGAACAGAGTTCAAAAATAATGGAATCGCTCAGTACTGTGATGATCATGGAATAGATCATAATTTCTCAGCTGCTGGAACACCGCAACAAAATGGTGTAGTTAAGAGAAAGAACAGAACATTGATCGAAGCTGGAAAAACAATGATATCCGAAGCTAGGCTTCCCAAGTATTTTTGGGCCAAAGCTATCCATACAGCCTGCTTCACCCAGAATAGATCTTTGGTCAACAAGTTTCACAACAAGACCCCTTATGAGCTTTGGCGTGGCAGAATTCCCAACATTGGTTTCTTCAAGATTTTCGGCTGCAAATGCTATGTACTTTACAACGGTAAAGAGCGCCGAGGTAAATTTGATGAAAAAGCTGATGAAGGTATCTTTGTGGGATACGCCAAGCACAGTAAGGCATTTAGAGTTTTTAATAAACGGTTGTTGAAAATTGTTGAATCTGTTCATGTTACTTTTGATGAATTTGATTTGCTAGAGTTTGATAAGACTCCAAATAGTACTGATAACTCTGGTGTGTTTGAGACAGGTGAATCAAGTAATCAAAACTCAAGTCAATCCACCAGTATCAATGCAAATCAACCTCCAGCTCAACCCTCAGCCTCTAGTGGTGTAACCTTTAGAGACCTAGTTAATGACTCCTTCTTTCCTCAATCGGTTAGGCAATCCAATGTACAAACCCAGCTAACCGATCCTCTTCCAACTAGTCCTCATGTTTCCATTCCTAATTCACCACCTGAAGCTGAACCAATTTCACCCATCAACATACCGTTTACCTCTCCAGTTACCGATCACCACCATCAGTCAGCATTACCCTCTCCTAACCGATCTCCCTTACCGGTCACACCTCCCTTAGCCAATTCTACTCCTCCATTAGAAAACCTAAGACAAGAATCGGTCAGGCAAGATCTACCTAGGGAAGTGAGAACAGTTAGAGATCATCCCTTGGAAAATGTAATTGGTGATGTCTTTGGACCTAGAATGACTAGAGGCCAATTAAGAAGCATGGAGGAACAACATGGATTATTTTCCTCTGCTATGGTCTCCAATATTGAACCAAAGAAGACTGAAGAAGCACTTGATGACCCCAGCTGATAGGATGGTTTTTATATATGGTAATTCCTCGATTTTCTTAGACATTTTATAGCAATTTGATTATATTTTGTATTTATTTTAGTAATATTGCTATATTATGTGATAATGAGGAACAATGTAATAGGGGGATTATTGTTAGTATTTTTATGTAATTGGATGACTTTGGTATTGTTGGAGCAATGTTAATGGAAGAGGGTATTTGGAAAGTCAACATTCAGTCAAAGTCAGGTCAACTACAGGCAAGGGGGCAAAGTGCAACAAAGCAGAGACTTCAAGGGCCAAGGAGCAGGAACTGAAATTTCCGGATAGAGCACGACTCGTGATTCCTTGCACGAGTCGTTGCAAGAGCCTGCACGAGTACCTGGATTTGCACGAGGCGTGGCACGAGTATTTTGGGAAGTAAACGAGTCGTGAACATTTGCACGAGTCGTGCATCTAGCGTGTTATGACGTCAGCCAGGCAGCAGTTGTACGCGTATTGGAAGATTTTTGTTATTATTTTTCTCTTTTACTTTCCTTATTAGTTTAGGTTTAGAATAAGTATAAATAGTTAGCAAGGTCAGCAGTGGAGGGGATCTACGTTTTTTTTATTAGTATTATTTATTAGAGATTTCAGCAATTTTCATGGAAGCTTAAACCTTTTGCTTCGGATTTGAATCCCGAACCGTTTGTTAATTCAATTGAGGTATTGATTTATGTATTCCTAAATCCCTATTCATAGTTTTACTTGTTTTAATTGATAAATCGTTTCTTGGGTTTTGAGATTTGATCACCCTCTTTTTCCTTGTAATTGATTTAATGCTAGTTTAATCTTAAGTCTGTGTCAGATTAGGGTTTTGCACAAGTAGCATCTTTGAGATTTATGCACGTGTCGTGGTAAATTAAAAAGGGGGTAAAACTAGGTTTTGATCTATTTGTAAAAGAATAGTGAAATTCTTGATCTTAATTTCTTAAAGCTTTATCAATCAGTATTGTGAATCTAGACTGTGTCAGTTAGGTTTAGGTATTGATTAGGGGAATATGTGAGTGTGTCACTGCTTATAACCATTAATAAGAAAGAAATAGAGATTGAAATATATCCCGGATCAAGTGAAAAGGGAGGAAGGGAAAGAAATTGTGCCGATGATATTGAATTAATAAACGGGGACGGAGACAAATCTGAAGTGTTTCCCGTTAATTGTTTACAACTTAGTTTTTAATTTCTGTTTTAGGAATTTAATTAAAATCAAACAAACCCCCAATCTTGTCAAGTGACAATTGTGCAACCGAATAACCGTTTTTTAGTGGATCGACCCTGGACTTGTCCTAGCTGCAGTTTTTGTAGCCGAGTATAGTTTTGGTAATAAATTTGTAGGCGTGCGACTTTAGACCTATCAAATTTTGGCGCCGTTGCCGGGGAACGATTTTATTTGTTTGCACTCTTATTCTTTTCTTAATCTATTTCGTTTCTTTTTCTTGTTTTCTGTTAATTACGCTATATTATTATTGTTGTCTTGTGGTGTGGAACCTTTTATGGTCCATACTCGTTCTGCTAATCAAATTGTGAGTCCTTTTGTGCCAGAAATTGAAAGGTATTTCAGGTACAGGAGAAATTTGCAGCGGAGCGGGATGAATAATAATAACGGCATAGGTGATGTCGAACCGGAGGTTGTGAACAATGGGGGGAATGGACGAGGCAATCACAATCCACCTCCCCCGCCTCAGATATTGAGGCAAAGAATTGCTCCGGACTGGAATGAGCAACCGCAAGCAGTATTGTTTCCTGAGTTACCGGCTGGGGTTACTTTTGAGTTGAAGCCGGGGTTATTGAACAAGTTACCCCACTTTAATGGGATACCAGGGAAAAATCCGAATCAACACATCGCTCAGTTTGTGCAGATTTGCAAGAGCATGAGACCGGCTGCATTGCCTCTTGAGCAGTTACTACTGAGGGCGTTTTCCTTCACTCTTACACTACAAGAAAACTGATCTTTCGCGATTGCTTTTGGCGATGGCAAAAAAAATTGTCACGTTTGAGTATATAAGGAGACGGCCTTTGTGACTGCATTTAGTGCAGTCACAGTAGGCTAGCGTGATGGCTAAGCAGTCACGGATGCCATCACATTATATATTTTTCCCTCTAGCGCCAACAATGTAGTCCGGACGGGAATGTGAAATTCTAATTTTTATCAAAGGCGATGTCTTTAGCAATCACGTTTTATAAAAATATTAAATTAAATAATTTTAAAATTGGATTTTTAATTATTTTTTAAAAGGCGACTGTTTGCAGTCGCGTTATATGATGAAAAAAATTAAAATTATTCTATTAAACAATTAAAAAAACCCTTTTCTTTTCCCTGATACTCTGATAGCATTCCTAGGGGTTTAGAAAACCCTTTTCTTTTCTCTGCCTCTCTCATTCCTCTTCGTCTTCCTCACCCTCCGGTGGCGATTCCAGCGACGATTCTTCCTCTCCGGCGCCTATTCTTCCGATTCCAAGGTACAAGGTGACTATTTCTCTCCCTCGCTCTCGGTTCCCTCCTGATTAATTAGGATTTTAGAGATATGTTGACAGAGTTTCACATTGCCGTCTGTTCGTCTGTCTGCTAGCTAGGTCTCCGATCTCGGTTCGACGGATTTGGGATTCCCTATCGAAGGTTAGCATCATTTTAATATTTCCTATATACATTCTAGCAAATGTTCATTTTATATCGCATACCAACTCTCCGTTAATTCAATTTTGATTCTCCTCAAACCCTAGCTGCAAAATTTCCCCAATCTTAGAGCTCTGAGATCATGGCGTCTCGTCGCCGTATGCTCCTCAAGATCATCATTCTCGGCGATAGCGGGTCAGTCAGTCTCTCTTTCCCTCTCTCACGCACACACAATCACAAATCGATTTATGAAATTCTCTCCGTATGTGATTTTGATTTTGATTTTCTATATATATGTGTGAGATTAGATTTTTGTCTGTGTGTGCGATTTTGATTTTCTCCCTATGCCGTTTTTTAATATGATGTTATTGTTATTGAAGTTGGCCTTAAATTATGTGTGAATTTTAGATATGTGAATCGGAAGTTCAGTAATCAGTACAAGGCAACTATTGGGGCTGATTTCTTGACTAAGGAAGTCCAGTTTGAGGATAGGCTTTTCACTTTGCAGGTCAGAATGATTTTTGTTTGATTATTCTCTATGAGTATATTATGTTTATTAGTTCCTCTGTTTAATGATGTCAGCTGCGCAATAACATTTAATTTATATTGTAGCACCTAGAGTGTCTGTAACATACATGGTACTTGTGTTTGCTCTTGTTCAATGCCTGCCTTCTATTTGATCCAGAGTTGTTGGCAAAACAACAGTCTTAATCCCCCACCCCCCCCCCCAAAAAAAGGGCTAAGGGAAACATTTAGATTAATGTTCTAGTAATCAACATTTTCAATTTTGAAAAAGGTCGAGAAGACTGCTGAATTGGCTGTTCCAGGAAGAAATCTGAAGTTGTTTCCTAGATATAGCACACTTTTTAAGTGTCATGTCAATCAATCAAATAGTTTCCTGTATGCGTGAAGAATTTCCCCCAAACTGTTACAACCACAATTTTATCTTCTTCAGTGTTTTCCTATAAAAGTTGTCCTTTCTCGTGTACAGATTTATCAGACACTCTATTTTATGAAAGCCTCCAATGTATGCAATGAATTATTTGAAGTTTCCTGTTCTCGCTTCTGCTCTTTCAAGATACAGTTCTCTTATTGAAGATTTAAGAGTTTACTGTTATGCACAAGGTTGTTTTTGTGAAGAAATGGTATATGGGCAACTTGCTATTGCATTTACTTTCCATCAGGCATGATTCTTGCTTCTACTCTTTCAGATTTGGGACACAGCTGGACAGGAAAGATTTCAAAGTCTTGGTGTGGCATTTTACCATGGTGGCCGATTCTTTGTGTCCTTGTTTATGATGTCAATGTCATGAAGTCCTTTGATAACCTTAATAACTGGAGGGAAGAGTTTCTAATTCAGGTAGTCAGTCACATAGTGACCCATTATACCAAAAAAAAAAAAAAAAAGAAAAGAAAAAAAAAAGACACACGTATTGATCCATCAACCTTCAAAATAAAATTAATATTTTTGAACTATTAATCCATGGTTGCTGATTTTCATTTTCGTGCTAGTCCTCCGACCCCGAGAATTTCCCGTTTGTCGTATTGGGGAACAAGATAGATGTTGATGGAGGCAATAGCCGAGTGGTATGATACGTTCTTCCATCTTAATCATAATACTCCTTCCGTCCTTATTGACTAGTCAAACTTCTATGGATGATGCTTACTTGCTAAAACCTTTTTGAAATTGCACTTTGTATTTTTTTTTTGCCTTTTTAAGAAAAGGGACTATCTTTTTGGAGACAAATCAAAAAGGGAAATGAGACTATATTTTGGGGACCAAGTGAATATCATCTTAATAGATCTCACTCTCTCAGCAAACAAATTATGAAGGCGAATGAGAACAAAGTTAATGTTTTTCCTCTTTATGCTCTTCTATCTGAAACCTCATATTCAATTTTTTCGATTGTCATATATAAATCTTGTATGGTTATTTCTGATTTGTGTTTATAATTTTTCATTAAACATCAGTCCTAGGAGTAGGAGTATCCTGTAGAACTTCAAGTATTCGTTCTAGTGGTGTTCTGTATATACTCTGAACTATCAGCATGGATATTTACATATCTATCTTCCAACTATCAGGTTTCTGAGAAGAAGGCAAGAGCTTGGTGTGCCTCCAAAGGTAATATTTCTTACTTTGAAACGTTCCAAAGAAGGCTTTAATGTTGAAGCTGCATTTGAGTGCATAGCTTTGAGAAAGTGATTACTACCATCTCCATTTAAGGGGCCGTTTGGTAGGTCGATAAATGACCGGATAGGATTATTAGTCCAATAAAAGTATGTTTGATATAAAATGAACATTTGCTAGAATTTATATAGGAAATATTACAATGATGCTAAATCTAATGAATTACTTTCTTTGTCGGGTTTGAAGCTACCTTCCGGACACGATTGGTGTGGGGGGGTGGACGACAGCAAAGATCATCAGGCTGTGAATGTTGATCTCCTCTAGGATGAGAAGACTCTGTATCTCTCTGCCATACAAGTTTGCTCTTGGATTCAAGAAAGGTCTATTATGTATGTATATTTAAGATTCAAATGATGACTTGTCAAATACTTTTCTATTTCTCGATTCTTTTTTGTCGTATTAAATTGATTGATATTGAAGCTATTCGTGTTGGATGCACCTCATTTGTTCCCTTAGTACAGTCACCTCAATAGTTGATGGCTTGAAGAAACTTTATGCAGAAAAGCTAAAGCCATTGGAAGTTACTTACCAATACAATGACTTTGCATCTCCATTGATGGTGAGAAACTTCTACAATGATTTCAGTGTTACTTAACTTCTTTGTTCATATGTCTTGAAGTTCTATTGAAATTTCTTTTATTTACCTTTGGGATTTTACTACTTGCAGAAGAGTAGTGATTTTGATGCTAAGCCTATGGTTGTGCTTTTGGGTCAATACTCAACTGGGAAAACAACATTTATCAAACATTTGCTCAAGTCTGATTACCCAGGTTTGGTTCTTAAATTTTATCAAATTCATTCTCTTTTTTTTTTTTTTTGGGGGGGGGTATACATTACCAGTGAAGACATTGCTGTGGGTTATAAAATTTGTTTATTTATGATACAGGAGCTCACATTGGACCAGAGCCAACAACTGATCGGTTTATTATTGTTATGGTACTGAAGTCATCTTTGTGATTCTATTTTACTTTTCTATTTGATTCATGCTAATGTGCTTAAAAAAATGGAAATGGTTGCAGGTGTGACAACAATTGGATCTACTAAGTTTGCTGGGAAAAAATATCACACCTTCTCTGGTTAATGAACTTGTGAGTTTCTACTACCCTTTCTTGGCTTTTATTTTTTCATCTTGGTTCATAATCTTCTACTTAAAACCAACTCCTGATAACTTATATTATCTCCTTTCTCTTGCAGACTATCGAAAGTGGATCCAGACTATCGAAAGTGGATCCCGCTGGGAAGGACATAAAAATTGTTGGGAGTTACTTTTTTTTTTCTTTTCTTCTGTCATGTAACATTAGATGACTACAATCATTAGAGTTTAGTTTTTTACATGTTAATTCTTATCCTTGTATTTATATTGACCTAGTAGGATTAGGATGATACATTTTCTTGACAAACCTAGTAGGTTGATTTATTTTTTTTGGATTTTGTAACGATGATTATGGTCCATAATATAGTGTTAAATGTAATTAATTTATTAATTTTCATGTTGTGCTAATCAATCTTTCTTTAATTTTTATTCAATTATTAATTATAAATAGGGCTAGTGAAATGGAAAAAAAATATAAATTTAAAGTACCTAAGGCGATTGCATTTGCCGTCTCCTTTTGTTAACCTAAGGCGATTGCATTTGCCATCTCCTTTTCTAAGTTAAGGCGATTGCGTTTGCCGTCTCCTTTTTCAAAACCTAAGGCGATTGCATTTGCCGTCTCCTTCTTTAAAACCTAAGGCGATTGCATTTGCCGTCTCATTTGCTGAGCTAAGGCGATTAAATGTAATTAAAATAATTAAATAAATAAAATTTAAAAAAACTCTAACGTGATGGAAAAAGCAATCGCGAAAAATAATTGACAAAGGCGACGGCTTTTTTCAGTCACCTTATCTTTTCGCGACAAGGCTTTACGCGATTGCCATTGCGATGGCTTTTCCCGTCGCGTTAGCCTTTCGCGACGGCTTTAAGGGCTTACGCGACGGCTTTTGGCCGTCGCAAAAGACCAGTTTTCTTGTAGTGTTAAGGATAACGCGAATACATGGTATTATCACCTGCCACCCAACAGCATTACATCTTGGCAGGAGTTGAAGGAGGTATTCCTTGATGAGTTCTTCCCTCCAAATCAGATCAATGTCATGAAGAGGGATATCAGTAATATGGAGCAGCGGTCCGATGAATCACTATATGACTATCACAACCGGTTCTACAAGCTCTGCAGAAGTTGTCCGCATCATGGCTTTGATGATGAGCAGCTTATTGTGTACTTTTATGGAGGCTTGACTGTGCAGGACAAACGGTGGATAGATTCTGCTTGTGGAGGTAGTATTCTGAATAAAACTACCAGGGATGCAGAGCAGTTGATAGAGGAATTGGCCAAGAGCACAAGGACACATGGAAGGAGGTCTAGCGTTAGACAAGTCAGTGCTGCGGGATCGAGTGATACAACGAGTGATTTGAAGACAGAGTTGGCGGATGTGAAGAGCCTATTGAAGACATTGGTTTTGGGTCAACAACCTCATCCCTGCGGTATATGCAATGATGTGACCCACCCGACTGATTCTTGTCCTACTCTTCAGACTGATGAGGTGGTAGATGTCAATGCAATAGGGTTCAATCAACAAGGTCAGAGGCCTCCGCAGTTCAATTACAACGCTGTAAATAATGTTCATCCGAACCTTAGATATGGTCCACCACAGGGGCAACAAGGTTTCGAGAGCGGCCCCGTTCAAGCAATCGCCAGCGAGGATTTCGGCGAGGTCGGCGGTTTCGAGGAAATCAATACAATCAGTACAGAGCACCTGTTGGACAGCGGCAGCAGCACAGGACCGATCTACGCAGGACATGGTCAGGTCATTAGCGCAAAGCATGTCTACCATGAATGGAAACTTCCAGGCGGTTTCGGCAGGAGACTAAATCGAGCATCAACAATTTAGAGAAGCATGTGAGTCAGCTGGCAGATGCAGTTGGGAGAATGGAGGCTAAAGATTTGGGGAAGTTACCATCTAGAACTGAACCGAATCCGAAGTCTAATGTCAGTGCAATGACTTTGCGCAGTGGGAAAAAGCTAGAGGAAGTGGTTGTCGAAGAGGAGCCCGAGTTAGTGGTTGAGAGAGTTACACCTGAGGCGAAGACTCCTGAAAAGGAGAAGAGTACTGCACCAGTATTTCCTGTGTATGAGCCAGTTCCTCCGTTTCCGTATGCTCTAAGGGAGGACAGAAAGCCGGAGCCTGATAAGGCTATCTTTGACACATTCAAAAGGCTTGAGGTAAACATTCCGTTTCTTGATCTTCTGCAGTCGGTTCCAAGGTATGCAAAGTTCTTGAAAGAGTTGTGCACTATGAAGAGGAATCAAAAGGAGCGGAGTCAGAAAAAGGTAAAGATTAGTGAGCATGTGTCTGCAGTCTATCAGAAGAGGATGCCGAAAAAGTGTAGTGATCCGGGCATGTTCGTGATTCCGGTGTCTCTTGGGGATAATTCAGAGCATATGACTATGCTTGACTTGGGGGCTTCAATCAACGTCATGCCCTATGCGTTGTTTGAGAACCTAAAGTTGGGACCTTTACAGGATACGCGGGTGATTATACAGCTTGCCGACCGATCGAATGCATACCCTAAGGGGTTGATTGAGGATGTTCTAGTTCGGGTTGGTAAGCTCATCTTTCCTGCAGATTTTTATGTCTTGGAGATGGATACAGATCCTAAGGCTCCCATTCTGTTAGGGAGGCCTTTCATGTCTACTGCTCGTACCAAGTTGGATGTCACTAATGGGTCATTGACTATGGAGTTTGATGGTCAACAAATGGAGTTCAATATCTTTGATGCCATGAAGTATCCTAAGGATGTGCACTCGGTGAACTTCATTGATGTAGTTGAGCCCATAGCTCAAGAGGTGTTTGATGTGTGCGGAGGAGATGATGACATGAAGTCGGTGTTGGAGAATGCATTGGAGTATGCCGAGTTAGAGTTTGACATTTCCGATGAGATGAAGGAGGCGGTGATGAGCCTTTCTGAGGATGCCATGTATGACTCACCATCGGGTTATGGTCATTTACAGTTGGAGGTGCCACCGGAGAAACCATTGCCATCTGTTGAAAAGGCACCTGTTCTTGAATTGAAGCCCCTTCCTGAGAATTTGAAATATGCCTTCTTGGGTGAAGGAAAGACACTTCCTGTGGTGATCTCCAGTGTTCTGACGGAGGAGCAAGAGAAGAAATTAGTTGATGTGATCCGGGAGCGGAAAGAAGCGATTGGGTGGACTATTGCCGACATCAAGGGCATAAGTCCTTCTTTATGTACTCACCGGATTCTGCTAGAGGAGGGTGCTAAGATGGTAAGGCAACCGCAAAGGAGGTTGAACCCACCTATGATGGAGGTGGTGAAGAAGGAAGTGTTGAAGTTGCTGCAGATGGGGATCATATATGCCATATCAGATAGTGAGTGGGTGAGCCCTACTCAATGTGTAGCCAAGCGGGGTGGAATCACTGTCGTCATCAACCACAAGGGCGAGTTGGTGCCAACCCGGGAGCAAACGGGATGGCGTGTTTGTATTGATCTTCGTCGGCTGAATGAGGTAACTAGGAAAGATCACTTCCCCCTCCCATTTATTGATTAGATGTTGGAAAGGCTTGCCGGAAGGGCATACTATTGTTTTCTTGATGGTTATTCCGGGTATTTTCAAATACCAATTGCACCGGAAGACCAAGAGAAAACCACTTTCACTTGCCCCTTCGGCACCTTTGCCTATCGGAGGATGCCCTTTGGTTTATGTAATGCACCTGCGACTTTTCAAAGGTGTATGATGAGCATCTTCTCCGACTTTGTAGAGAGGTTTATGGAGGTTTTCATGGATGACTTCACCATCCATGGAGACTCTTTCGACCAATGCCTTGCTCACCTTGCTTTAGTTCTTGACCGATGTGTTGAAACAAATTTGGTTTTAAATTTTGAAAAATGTCACTTTATGGTGGAGCAAGGCATTGTGTTAGGACATGTGGTGTCGAAAAAGGGTATTGAAGTGGATAAAGCAAAAATTGATGTTATTTCCACACTTCCTTACCCTACAAATGTGCGTGAAGTGATGTCGTTCCTTGGTCATGCGGGGTTCTACCGTCGCTTCATAAAAGATTTTTCAAAAATTGCATCACCTCTATGCACCTTGTTGCAAAAAGAGGTGGATTTTAAATTTGATGATAAATGCAAGAACGCTTTTGATGAGTTGAAGGGTAGGTTGACATCTACTCCTATTATTCAAGCCCCCAATTGGTCTCTCCCGTTTGAGATCATGTGTGATGCGAGTGATTATACCGTGGGGGCAGTTTTGGGTCAAAAAGTGGATCGTGCCTCTCATGTGATTTATTATGCATCTATGACTTTAAATGAGGCACAAAGAAACTACTCCACTACAGAAAAAGAGATGTTAGTGGTGGTATTTGGATTAGAAAAGTTTAGGTCCTATTTGCTTGGGACCAAAATCATTGTGTACACCGATCATGCTGCTCTTAGGTATTTGATGTCTAAGAAAGAGGCAAAACCGAGACTCATTCGGTGGATCCTTCTGTTGAGTGAGTTTGACATAGAAATCAAGGATAAGAAAGGGGCCGAAAACGTTGTGGCCGATCACTTGAGTCGTTTGGTGAGAGAGGATGACAAGCCTTATAAGCAACCCCTATTAGGGGCGAGTTTCCTGATGAGGCTTTGTGGGCGGTTAAAGAGGTATTTCCTTGATATGCGGATCTAGTAAACTTTTTGGTCTCTAATAAATTTCCCCAAGGATTTTCTAAATCCAAGAGAGACAAAATCCGCAGTGAGGCTAAGTATTATGTGTGGGACGAACCAAACTTGTGGAAGCATTGCGCTGACCAAGTTATTCGTAGATGTGTCCCAGAAAATGAGGTGGCCTCTATCCTAAAGTTCTGTCATGAGTATGCATGCGGTGGTCACTTTGGTGCCAAAAACACCGCTAGGAAAGTGTTAGACAGTGGCTTCTTTTGGCCAAAGTTGTTTATGGATGCCACTGTGTTTTGTAAGTCTTGTGACCGGTGTCAACGTGTTGGAAATTTAGGACGCCGCAGTGAGATGCCACAAAACATCGTAATTAATTGCGAAGTTTTTGATGTGTGGGGGATTGACTTTATGGGTCCGTTCCCTATTTCTTTTGGTTTTGTGTACATCTTGCTTGCAGTGGACTACGTCTCCAAGTGGGTCGAAGCGATCCCTACACGCACCGATGATTCTAAAGTGGTGGTGAGTTTTCTTAAGAGCAATGTTGTGTCTAGGTTTGGGATGCCTAGGGCCTTGATTAGTGATAGGGGAACTCATTTCTGCAATAGGTTGGTGGAGGCCTTGGTAAAAAAGTATAACATCACTCATAAGGTCTCTACCGCCTATCATCCCCAAACGAATGGTCAGGCCGAGGTATCCAATAGGGAAATCAAATCAATCCTCGAAAAGACCGTGAACCCGAATAGAAAAGACTGGAGTCTTAGGCTAGAGGATGCTCTATGGGCCTATCGCACAGCCTATAAGACACCTATTGGTATGTCCCCATATCGATTGGTGTTTGGGAAGCCATGTCACTTGCCCGTGGAATTAGAGCACAAAGCCTTTTGGGCGATTGAAAAGTTCAATATGAACTTGGACGGGTCCAGTGAGGAGAGAAAATTACAATTAAATGAACTTGATGAAATCCGGAGAGAGGCCTATGAAAATAATTTGTCCTATAAGGAACGAGCAAAAGCGTGGCACGATAAAATGATTTTAAGGAGGGACTTCAAGGTTGGTCAAAAAGTCCTCCTATTTGACTCCCGCTTGCGCTTGTTTCCCGGTAAATTGAGGTCCCGGTGGACCGGTCCCTATTTGGTGAGGGAGGTATTCCCGCATGGTGCGGTGGTGATCTCTAGTCTCTCCGGGGATCAAGAGTTTAAGGTAAATGGGCAAAGATTGAAGCCCTATTTTGATGGTGGAGATGTTACTGTTGAGGATGTGGAGATGATGGACCTCTACGATCCTAGTTACGATTGATCCATATGCTTTGCCGGGGGCGTACCCGATATTTGGTCTAGCTAAAGACGGTAAAGAAGGGCGGCTTACCGGGAGGCAACCCGGGGATTTTATTGTTTATCTCTTTGTTATTTTTGTTTATTTTTATTTTGTATAGAATTGGTGCTACTAAAGGTTTTTGTGTTGTGGTGATGTGCAGGAAAAGCAGTGGAGACGGAGCAAAATGAGTGCCCAGGTTAAAAAAATAATAATAATAATAAAAAAAATTAAAAAATGTGAAAAACTGACCTGGGCACGACTCGTGATAACAGTCATGACTCGTGATGAGATCCTGCACGAGTGCAAATTTTCTCACGCCTCGTATCACGAATGGGTAAGGGGGAACGACTCGTGCCCTTGGGCACGAGTCGTGCTATGTTCGGTCAAAGCCCAGTCCCAAAGTCCCAAAAGGAATCGTATTCTTGTTATTTCCAAAACCTTAATTTTCCCCCAACACCTTCGTCTTCCTCCTATCTCCCTCACTACCCACTTCCGCCATTAACAACCCAGTCCACCACCAAAACCCGTCGCCCTCCCCTTCTTCTTCTCCCTACATAAACACCTCCCTCCACCATCCCCATTCCGAAATTCCCCCCCATTAACCTACCTTCTCCCTCTACCTTAAA